>JAMJFZ010001005.1:3920000-3960000 GCA_026225945.1 Cricetomys ansorgei
GGCTTGCTCTCCAGATAGAGCCATCGGGTCCCCTCTCCAAATGCTCAGTCTCCTTAGACTGCCACCCGCTGCTGCCCCAGGAAGTCCTCGTGTCATCCGCACTTTCTCTTAATTCGGAGTTTTTCCTGAGTGCCTACGAGGACACATTACCCAGTGAGCCCCAGGCCATCCGTCATCTTCTTCCACAGAAGGCCCATGCTCTCCAAGATTAGAAGTACGGTCCCCTCTGGAGAGTAGGTGAGAGCGGGGATTTGAATCTCAGTGCTCTGTCTCGCAAATCCACATTGTCTTCAAACACCAGCCCTGTCCCTCCCTCGGAGTTCCCACTTCTTCCCTTTCATGGCTTCTGTCCCTCCTGCCGGATACCTTCATGATGTATACGTGCTTAGGCAGACAGGAGGGTGGTGTCCACAGGAGCCTCTCCAAAGCCAAGAATGGGCAAGACTTGCCTGTTGGTGCCTTTCCCTACGGAGGACACAGAGCAGAGAGAAGGGACTGGCCCGAAATCATGCAGCAGCAGCCTGGATGACCTGAGTTACCTCCTGCCATTGTTTCAGTTACACCCCAGATCCAGAGACCTTGTTGTCATCCACGCTGAGGTTGACCTGTTTGCAGGAACAGGTCCCCAAAGGCAAGCTTTGTGTCCACTCTTCAGTGACGATGGTACCAAGTAGGGTGCAGGAGGACCTGTCTCCAAGTGAGGTCCAGCCACCTCACTCCTCTTCCCGAGTTCCCTGTGAATCACAGCCTCTGAGGGGAGCCATTCCTGGGATCTGGGTGGGGCCAGGGGCTGAGGATGGGCAGAGATGAGCAGCACCCATGGCAAGAACTGTTATCTCTTCTTCCCAAGCCACTCATGTCCCACATTGCACATCCCAGAGGGCACCAGGGAGTGTCCCACCACGTCAAGGTTAAACATGACGGCAACTATTGGGCCCAGGAGTCTTTCCTGATGCTGACAAGTCACACTCAAGGCAGGGCAGAGTGGACGCCGCTAGGTACCTGCCGGGTAGCCGTGAGCCCACAAAGACAGTTACCATTATTTGGTATCTGTCTCTGCCCAAACTGGAGACTTTGGCTTCTCTTTCACAGAGCAGGGAAATGGTCCCACAGACACCTGGGAATCTTCCTCCATTCAATCAAAGGCATAAATGATATTTTCAAAGCTAAGAAAATCCAGGTCCTCGACCCAGACCACTCTCCTCTAGACCAGTGATCTTCAGAGTGTAGTCCGTGAATCCATTGCAGGAGGGTCACGGGGGGGGGGGGGGTTGAGAAATGCAAGTTTCTGAACACGCCTCAGATATAATTTTTCATGAGCTCTATTAAGAGTTGGGAAAGCCGTCTGCTAAAATAAGCCCTGGAGGTGGCTGCAATGCAGGCTACTCTGAAAACCACTGCTCTAAATAAATGTCTCCACATTTCTGAACTAAAGTTATTACCAAAAAAAAAAAAAGGTATCACGGGTCACGCATGAGCATCGAGTCGGTCTTCCGGCATCCATTTGCCCCATGTAGATAAAGGGGGTAGGGGGGGTGCGCACAGCTTTCTCTGATTATGTGTGTGCATTGCTGCTCCCCTATTCCCCCAGGCGTATAAATGTCCTAAACAAGAGACCCAGTCTGCCCACCCCAGGCTCCTGCAGGAAGATTCAACCCATTTGAAGCTAGCCGGAGTTAAGCCTGCTACTGCCCTGGCTCAGTTCACATCCAGCCCCGGCCCAAGGGTCACGTTACAAGCAGTGCCTGAGAGCTCCCTCTGAGGATGGAAAGATACAAGCTCTACCTCCTGGGCACCTCTTATTACCCCCCCCACACACACACACGCCCTTTCCCTCGTCCTTCTTAATGACAGGCTTATCCCTCATCTGTGAAATCCTGGAACCACAGTCTCTGTTCTGCCTCCCATCCATCAGCAGCCTCTGATTGGACCTCCGTGTCCGGCTCCTCCCACTTCTTCTCCAGGCCAACCTCTTCCCATTAGCTTGCCCAAGCTGGTGGTGGGGTGTCCACTGCTCCAGGTTGGGAAGATGGAATTGTACTTTTGCCCCACTTCAAACACCTTTTGGGTGCCTGAGTATATGAAGTCCGGGAGGAGCAGGCCCCGGGCCTTCCTAGCTTGAGACCCCGGCCTGCACCATGGACCCTCCGAAAGCCTCATGAAAGCATTCCAGGATGTAATAAACCCGTCAGGCCCTGGCTAATTTATATGGAAGCAGATGATTTCCCATTTTTCAGAATGTAAATGTTTAGATTGCAGCATTCCCCTGCCCCGGCATCCGGGATCCTGGCACGGCAGCCGCGGGATCAGCCGCTTTTCCTCGGGGATCCTTAGATGGAAGAGCCACATTGCTGCGCCCATACGGAGAAGAGCCCTGCTTCCAACCCCGCGGCGAGGCAGGACCCCGGGTTTGCTTAATGTCTCCAAGTCCCATCTGGCTCTCACAGAAGAGAAGCAGCACTCTCAAGGGTAAGCCTCGGAGCAGAGTGCCATCCCGGTTACGTAGATAGCCCAAGACCTCTTTGCTGTACTTCTTTCCAAAACACTCGATCGCTGCGAGCACGAATGTATTTTATTATAGATCGCTGTGTTGTACAAATTGTAAAAGGCACAGATGGGTGGGGAGATTATAATGATCCAAGGACACAGTCGCTGGCCGACAGAGCCCTGAGCGTTCCCCCACTCTCTGTGTGCAGTTCCCCTTGAGGGGAAGAACTCCGTCTTCCAACACTCTGGGTGTCCACGAGTGAGTGCAACTCCCCAGGAAAGAATCTGCCCTTGGCCATGGGCCCCCGAAACTACTAAGGTCTCCTAGGACTGTAAGCATCGTTGCCCCTGAGAGCAAGCTAAGAGCCACTGGGATACAGCACTGGTGACCAAACTGTGCCTATGGCTCTGGTTCACCGTGCCGCATGAGCCAAACATGCCACCCGGCCCTTTAGCTCCCTCACTGGCCAAGCGAGGGAGAGCATCTGACCCTCCCCACCTCTAAAGATTGGTGTGAGAGGGAGGCTTGAGAGAACCGCCTCTTCTCCACCCAGGAGTGCAACAAGATGTAGCACCCTGGTCCTTCAGTAAGTTACTACCATGGCTGGCTGCGTGTCCTGGGCAGGTGGCCTCACCTTTCTGAGCTTCGTGTCCTTTAAGAAGATGGGGATGTTATCGTATCAGTCTTCTAGTTACGAAAAAGGAGGTACTAAATATTTACCCTCCTGATCACCCTAAGAACAGGGTGAGGGTACCTGAAGGGGACCATCATCCCCAACAGGCACACTGGCTGGCTGGTGGCAGACAGTGCTCAGGGCTGGGAGACTCAGGCATGAACCAAAGGCATCCCTGCGTGCGAGCGAGCCTCTCTCACCCCCAAGCCAGGTCCCCACTACCCTGTCAGAACCGAGTGGCAGATGACGGCATAAGGCATTGTTATGCCCTGCGAGACCACAGTACCCGTACCTGTTCCTGGAACCCGGGGTGAAACCAGGAGCCAAGCCCCTCTACAGAACAGGCCACCTGAGGACAGCTTCCAGGCGAACATCAAAACAAGCCTCTGCACCCCACCTCTGCCTTGCCCGGGCCTGGAGCTCACAGGCAGCCAAGGCCCCATACCCACCTCGGCAGAAGACCCAGCCCAGTGTCTCTGTCAACCTGAAGGCTGTGTGGTCTTCTCCTGTCTCTAAGAACCACGCCCCATTCCCTCTGCTCGGTGCCATTTTCCTCCTCCAGGAGAAAGCGGCCATCAACGAGGGCCCCTCCCCCACCCCACCTACTCATCTGCAGTCTTGAAATCTGACTGTCCCCCAAACACTTCCTGACTGCCCCTGCTCCAGTGAGCAACCTTGAGAGAGTTTTTTCCTGTTTGTTCTCATCCTGGTGAATGGAAGCATCATCTCTGGCCCCATCTTTGGCGGCAATTAAGGATCTTGGTAACATCATAGTTCCCACGGTGACCACTGAAACCTGCCTTCCACCCCAGCGGTGCTGCTCCCACATCCCACCCTCTCCCAAGCTGCTTCTGGCCTTTTCTGCACCAGCTCTCCCTCCTCCCTGCGTGAGGCCTGCTCGAAGAAGAGCCAGGAACTACAAGCACCACAGCGACTTCCACCAAACCCCTCGGTAGAAGGCAGAACGGAATCCTCTTTGGACCCGTGTCCACATTATGGGCCATAAAGGCCTTTATGTGCCTATAAAGCGAACTCACAGCAAAGCCTTTCCATTCCAACACTGCTGCTGCACGCACACAGCCCGTCTGCCTGCCAGGGTCTACCCACACGCACGCCACCAGAGACACCTGCACCCATCTGGCTAGGAACGTGTGCCTGGGGAGGGGTCTCAAGCCCA
Organism: Cricetomys ansorgei; assembly: GCA_026225945.1. Classification (NCBI taxonomy): domain Eukaryota; kingdom Metazoa; phylum Chordata; class Mammalia; order Rodentia; family Nesomyidae; genus Cricetomys; species Cricetomys ansorgei. Next base: position 3,924,339 of record JAMJFZ010001005.1, read on the forward strand.
GCCCTGGCACCTACCAATGGGGTAATCTGGACCTGGCACCTCCCAGGAGCTCTCAGCGTGACAACCACACCTCAGTCAGCAGACTAGTGTAAAGACTCGCTTAGCGTTCTGCCCACTCAATCAGTGACTGAACAAAACACCTTTGGATCGCTGGCTGAGGCACAGGACACCGTGACTTCAGTTGACAAACCTAAGCTCTCTCGGCGTGTCCACCCCGAGAGAGAATAAGCAACAGACAAGAGAGTCGGCACTTCGGATGAGAAAGCGTGTGACACGTCAGGGGGCCAGAGCCGCAAGGAGGCTGGGAAGGAGGCAGATGAGTCCCTGTGAGCGAGCACCCCTCCGTGGGGAGAACCCCTCGTAACTGCATCCTCGGGTGGCAGAAGTCACCTCTCACCACAGCACCGCGGGCCGCACTCAGTGTGAGGCGCCTGTTAGACCCAGAAGCTCAGCCACCCTTGGGAACCATGGGATACGCAGGGCTGCTCTGCTGCTGCTTCCTGATGGCTCCTAGAGACAGGTTACACTCCTCTCCTCCAGCTCAGCCCTCCTGTCTCTTCCTCAGGGTGAGTCTCCTGACACTTGCCCCTCCCCATCAACAGCAGCCCAGAAGACCAAGTCCTGTCCAGTGGCCAGCACACAGGTACTTCAGATGAGCAAAGGAGCAAGCTGGAACGAGCCAGTTCAGCCTCCAAAACAGCTGCCATGTGGGGGTAGAAGAAAGGCACCTCATTCTGTCATTTGTGCATGTCAATGATGGTGACCCTATTGGTTGCTTGTGACTCAACCAAGTCTAACTTAAAGCTCACCTCCCACAAGGTCCTCCCCACACACACACACACACATATTCTCACACACATGTTCTCTCTCTCACAAACATTCACACACAGAGAGACACAGACACACACACAGACACACACACACACACACACACACACACACTACATAGAGCCACCACACACCAGCAACCAGGACAGTGGGCCAGGCCAGACCTCCAACCCCATCCAGCAGCTGATTGACAGAGGCCAGCCAGGTCACTGGTGAGGCACACAGGAGGCACCTGTCCCACAGGGACGCCCCGACACACCTGCATCTCAACACCACGGGACCAGGTGGCCCCTCTGGACCGGAGAGCATTAACTAGCCTAGGCTCAGCAGCACCGCCCCTGCCACTGGGGGCTGGAGGAGATGGGGACATATGCTTGGGTCTCCACAGCACATACCCTAGATCAGCATTATAGGGTCCTCCCTCAGCGAGGGGTCATGATTGGTGAGATTTTCAGCCAGCAATCTCACACAGGGAGAAGAAGAGAGGTTTGTTTAAGAGGTAGGAGGCCAGGGTAGATGGTGAACAGGGAAGGGGAGAACCACTGAAAGGTTACCACAGGATACGGAGAGCCTGCAATCAAGCCCCAATGATTCTGAAAGGGACTGCACTTGGGCATGGAGGGTTAGGGTACAGCCATTCAACAACTAACCAGAATGAGCCAGCAGAGGCAGCGTGGTGAGACAGCAAGGCCTTTCCTGGAGCCACAAGTGGAAAAGAGCAGTGTGCTTCTGGATCCTGGGGCATGTGGGTACCACATGTACATGTGGGTACATCAGGGGCCAAAGAGTACCACTATGCACCAACTCCCATGGCCTTGAGATGCCTCTGCCCCCTCCTGCGCAGGGACCGGTCAGAACCAGCTACTGGACTAACAGAGGCCATCCATTTGCAGGGAGCCCCCACATACTGTGGGGAGAACAGAGCACAGAATGGAGATGCCAAAGGATGTAGAGCTGGGGAGTGGCATGGCCCTGCCCAGGTTGCCCAACTTGCTGCAGAGGAAGTCCAACAGATGTTTTCACACCCAGAACAGGCTTGGGCACCCTTCCTCGCCAATCTCAGGGCTCCAGACTGGGCACCCTTCCTTGCCAATCTCAGGGCTCTGGGCATTCTGATGAAGACATTGGCCTCAGCTCTCAATGAGGTAGAACCTTCTGGAACAGGGACACGAAGAGGCTACCATCAGCGTGAGGACCCTTGGAACTCATCTTTGTCATCTGGCAAGCACCTGGAGCCCACATTTTAACCCTTGGCAGATCTCATGTGTCACAACCACTTCAGATCCTAATCATCAGGGACCAAAGCAAGCCTCTCACCATGATCTAGAGAATCTAGTGTTTCAACCCTCCCAGGATGGAAGGGATAGAAGGACATGCCACCTCTACTTGTACGCCCCCCCCCAAAAAATGGGAGGTAGCCCCAAGGGTTACCTTGAGGTCACACAACCGGAGGGCTTCCTCTTCCAGTTGAGAGTCCTGAAGCCTTCTCCCCCAGCCCCACCCTCCATGATCATTAATTGGACAGAGGCCATGTCTCTGGAAGAAGTCAAAGAGAAAGAAGATAAGGATTGTGCTGGAGCAGGCCAGGGTGAGCAGAGTCGCTGGGGTCAGTGAGATAAGTACTCCCACAGACACTGAGCAGGTTATTAGGAGCAGAGGATGGAGCCACGGATCTGCTAGTGCAGAGGTTCTCAACCTGTGGGTCGTGACCCCTCTGAGGGTCGAACAACACTTTCACAGGGGTCGCCTAAGACCATCCGCATATCAGATAGTTACATGATGATTCATAACAGCATCAAAATTACAGTCATGAAGTAGCAATGGAAATAATGTTATGGCTGGGGTCCCCGAAACATGAGGGACTGTATCAAAGGGTCGCAGCGTCAGGAAGGTCGGGAATCACTGTTCTAGGGTCAAAGGCACTTCACTGACGAGGCCACGCTGGGAGAAGTTGCCACATGGCTGGGGGGAGGGGAGGTGCGATTAGGGCCAGAAGTGGAGGCATCTGATGGACAAAGCCCAGAGCCGGGCAAGGGGCAGCTGGAGATCCGCTTCCCCTACGGCCACCACCACCTCCAGCATCTCCAGTCACAGCCCTGGTCCAGGCTCCTGACTCCTCCCAACTTCCTCGTCATCCAGGACTCTCCTGGGATGGAGAGATTGCCAACTGCCCTGGAGGTGCCCACACACCTACACACACCCCCATGTCTCTCATCCCCTGGAACTCTCTGAGCTCTGCCTGGCAGCCCAAGCTAGTCCACACGCTCATGCCTCCTCTTCTCTCAGCTCTCTGGGCCCTGGTGTCAGATGAACTGCAATGGAGTCACGGGGGCGTGTCCCAGGCCAACATCCTGGTATGTCTCTTCTTCCCTTGAGAAACCATCTCTCTCTCCCTACATATAGACCTGGCTGGTAGCAGAGGAAAAAAAAAAAAACAGGGCATCATGGTGCCAACCCTTGGAGATTCTAGTCCTCTTCCAGATACTGAAGAGGTGCCATCACTACCTTCCCAACCAGAGCTCACTCAAATGTTTATCGAGCTCCCACTCCATTGTTGGCACTGACGGATGAGCATATTTCAAAATGTCTACCATAGAAATCTTCCAATCCACATGTTCACTGGATATTTATGGGCCTTCTATCACCCGTCAGTCCTGCTGTGCACGCTGACCTTTCAGGCTGGCCTACGAGTGTCTAGACTGTAGCAGAGCTGACTCTTTAGAGGAGAGGGGAACTTTAAAGAAGCCTCCCAACAGAATGAATGCTTAAAATCGAAAAAGGGATGTAAGATGGGACACTTAAGATTGAGAAATCCAGGAGCCTCTTTAAGTCCTCATGTCAGGCAACGGGGACCCCCAATGCTCCCCACTGGAACAGGCTAGATACTGCAGGAACAGTTGATCTCTAAACCTCACTGGGCTGTCTGCCCTCCCTGTCCTAACTCTAGGGCCCAGACCCAAACAAGTCACTTGGCCACCCTCAAGAGCAAGGAGACAGGGAAGTAGATCCTACCCTGTGGCCAGGAGGAAACCAGACACATCTGAGAGGCAGGACCTAGGAGCAATGCAGCAGATGCTTGCTGGCTGGACGCCTCTTGAGGTGAGCAGTGGTGTACAGCAAGGCATCTTCGTCGGCAGGCGGTGCTGAGTCGGGGATGGACCGGCTCCACCAGCAATGTGAGCGCAGGTCTAAGTCCCCCACCACAGACACTTCCTTTGATAGGTCATCTGCCATGACACCCCGGTCGTCAACATCCCACTGATGGGCCCCCTCAAGTCAGTCTCGGGTTCCCTGACTCTTCTCCCTTGCCTAGATGGACCTCCGAAGGTGCCTGGAAATTCCCTGCTGCAGAAGCCACGGTCAGGAGGGATCCATTTCTTCGTCCTTCCTGAAGACCAGATCAGCTCCCTCTATCCTCTCCCTCCACATGGGCCACCAAGGAGAGGACCACAGGCTCTGATGCAACCATGGCTCCTCTGGATTAGGCCAAGAAACTTCCCAAACCATAAAGATGTCCAAACATTGGCCCAGTTTCTTGCAAACAGACATAAACTGCCTCAGTCACATCCGGGCCCACCACACCCCTCCCCTGGGCTTCAGGCACCATCTGGCATCTCACCCTCAGGCAGCCCATAGCTGTGTAGCGGTGGGAAGCAGCACCAGGAGAGAGGGCAACTGCCACACCCAGCCCGTCCCCTGTGGTGGAGGCAGAGCCTTACGGTGCCTACCCTCACCCTTTGCGGAGCAGTTGACAGCCTGCTTGCTAGCTGATGCCAAGTCGCCCCGAATCCAGTTATTTTTAGCCTGTTTGTGTATCCCGTTTCAAGCTGACTGTGTGTCACCACTTGCTATCATAACAGAGAGCACCTGGATGCCTCTCCGAAGAGCAACAAATAAGCTTCAGAGAGTGCCGGGGATTGCCAGGAGCGCCAACTGCGTTTCCAGTCTGGCGCCCAGTTGCAACAAAGCAGATTCCTTTCTTCCCTTAGCGCGAAAAGCCTAATCCAGATAAGCCGACCCACAATGGCTGCCTGGCCTCCCAAGACTTTCCTTCCCCTGGTGATGGGACTCATACCTGGTGACATCAGCTTGGCACAGTTCTAAGCATAGGGCTGTCCAAGCACAAGCTCCCAAGACTTCCACACCCAAAGCCCCAGCTTCAACCAAGAGCGACTGCCCTTCCCTCTACATGTCAGCCTTGGACCAGCCCTTACAGCAACAACCAGGACTGCAGGCCATCGGGACAGGCTCGAAGGGTAGGTGCTCGGTAGCACGGTGGTCACTGAGAGGCCACAGAACAGTGGCAGGGCTGGCCTTCTGCTAATGTGGCTGGGAGGGGTGGGTGCTATGGCAGTTGATCTAGAACATTCTCTTCTCTGGTCTGACTCCTGCAATGTTTGGAGCCAAGTATAAGAATGTGATTCCTGCCATCAGAAGGCTGAGTACGGATGGAGATTCCCTGTGACCGTCATGGGACCCTAGGATCACGTGCACAGGCTTAACTACTTGCCACCATCTTGGAAGCACTACCCAGATACCCTGACTCCAGAACATTCTTTCATGTCTTGCTCCAGCTAGCTGGCTCTAATCTATGTTTGTAACGAGAGGACTGACAGCCCATCAGGAATGTCTTCCCACACAGTCTCACCAGGACTCAGGGCATAGGTCCAGTTCTGAGCCAGCCTCTCCCTGAACACCTATGTGCTGGCTCTGGACAAGGTATTATGCAGGGGACGTAGCAATGGGAAACAGGAAGGCCAGCCTGGGGGACGGACATGTGCCCGGCACACAAGAGCTCCAGAAGCCATTAGATAGAGTGGGCCCTCTCCAACGCCTCCCCCCGTCCGTGTCCTCCCTGACGCAGGCCCTCGTCCCTAGGATGTTCTCACGGCTTTGGAAATGGTCTCCCCACGCTCAGTTGCTCCTGACACATGTCACCTTCCTGGTTGGAAGCCTTAAATGGCTCTCATACCCTCCCATCATTCATCTCTGAGTGTCTGCCATGTGCAGGGTACTTCTGAAACTCTGGCAACGAAGGCAGGACCGAGGGACAAAGATCCCAAGCTGGGAGGGAGGAAAGCTGGTGTTTAGTAGCCAAGAGCACCAGAGGCCATCAGAGGCAATTTCAATCCCATTACTGTGATAACTGCTTTGTTGACTGCTTTGCTACAATAACACTACTAGTCCCTGGGACCCAGGGTACTGACCCCTGAGGAACTCCTGTGAGAGACTAGCTCCTCGCCAGTGTCTCTCGACTGCGACCTCAAGGTACGCGGCTAGTGGAGGAAAGAAAGAAGGAAGACGCCTCCCCAGACCAGGGGCGTGAACTTAACGAAGACTCCACTCTCCATAGCCACAGTCTGCTTGGGCCAGTGTAAGTGAGCAGATCTGGATGGAAACTGGATTTGGAGATCAGAGCAGGAAGCAGAGGTCTGCAGCTTCAGGAGTGGCTCTATGATACAGACTGTCGTGTTTGGTCTTCATGGAAGCTTCTAGGTAGATGAACCTAACCCAGAATTGTCACCGAGAGACAGAGTGAGCTGAAGCAGCCAGCATGGTGGAGACAGAAGCTCTGGAAGAGAGTAGAGATGGAAGTTAGATGGAAGCCTTGGGTGGCAGGCAAAGCTGCTGCCCTTGGTTCAGGGATGAGGGGTTGGAAGAGAAGGAGGCGGAGTGAGAGAACAGGCAGGCTTGATGAGGTGGCCCACAAGAGCAGAGCGAGCAGGCCCAGGCATCAGACTGGGATGCCTGGGACACTTGTGTTCTGAATCACCGCAGCACAGAAAGCTCTGGGCCACAGGATGTCCTAGAGAGAAGAGATTCAACATGGAGTATTTCCCACATGTAACCAAATCAATCAATGGAGAAACAAAACCATCATGAGATATCACTCTTCCCTTCTCAGAGTGAAGATCAGAAAGTCTGATACCACTGTGTAGGTGAAGGCATGGGGATATACGTGCTCAACGTGACCCTGAGAGAGGGCGACAGTCCAACCCTTTGACGGGGAAATATGACAATCCAACCCCCTCGACAGGGCAGTCTGACAGTGTCAGTCAGACTGAAAAACTCATGTGAGCTTTGACCAGCAGTCAACTTCAAGGAACTTCTCCCAGGTACACGTGTTCAGCAAGACATCTGTGCTTCAGAATTTCTCACCACAGCAGGAGATGTGGCAGGAAGCAGCGGCCACGCCCACCAACAGAACACTGAGCAGAAAAGAAAAATGTTACGTTCTGCCTACGTCAGGGAAGCCTAGTGAGCGCCTAAAAAGAAAGTCACGCCTGCGCGTAGGCTGAGACAGAAAGGGCGCCAAGATGTGTCCAGCGTTGCCAAGGAAAGAGCGTGCAGAAGGCGCTGTCGTTCGTGGGAAAGATACAGTTTGTGAACGACGTGGAGCCCTCTTCTCTTACACACCTCTAGGAGGGCACAAAGCATGCTCTGGCAACAAACAGGCACGGGGACCCAGTCGCCACAGCCCGCCTGTGTACTGTGCACATCCACCGTACCTCCGCATTACCATGAGGAAGCCAACAGGCGAACCTGCACAGGGGATGGCATTTCTCTCACCCACATTCATCTTCTCCCTGAATCCCCGGGGCCCACACTGCCTGGCCTGTGATGTGGTTGCAGGGGAGGGGCTGGCACTGGAGTTCAAGCATCTCCAAGTCTTCCCGGCCTCCTGGCAGAGGCCAGAGCTCGCTTCCCTTCTCGAGGTCTCTGGCGGCAGGTGGTGAGACTGCGGGCCAGGCCACCGGCCCCGAATGCAGTGCTTTCCAGAGAGTGGCCTGTGTCTGTAAGGGCCAGCACTTCATGTCCGGAAGACGCTCCAGGGCAGGACGGCACCTGCGCGTGCCTGCGGTGGGCTGTCAGTGGTCCTGGGAGTGGTCTCCTGAGGTGACCAATTACACCTGGGGTGAGCCAATAGCCAAGGCAGACAGGACTCTCCAGAACAGCCCCAAAAGCTGCTCAGAAGGCTGAGGAAGCAGAACACTGAGTGCCCAGCTACAGAGAGAGGGGCCTGCGTGGGCTCCCTCGGTCAGGCCGCATCCGTCTGTGGGAGCTGCTGTGGGAATTCCCAGACCCTGCGGAGCCAACTTCACTGGATGGGGACAGAGCCCTGCTTTCGGGACCAAGGCCAGATAGCCCCTCATTCCATCAAGGGCCTCTGCTCCCCAAGCTGAATTGTGTCAGCCCACCCTCCCTCATGCTTCCTACCTGCCCTCCAGAGGCAGCCAGGATGACACAGTGCTACCATTTATCAAGCCCTGCATCCCCACACGAGTCACCACGACCTGGCGGTGGGCCCAGGGGCTGACCCTTCCCTTCCCCGCTGAGCGCCTGCCTGAACAGGCAGGCTTTTCCAGTGGCTCCCATCACACCCTGCATGTACAACCTCAAGCACCAGGCCTGGGCTGGCATTTCTGGAACCTCAGCTTATGTGTCTGTCAAATAGGCCCATGCACATCATGAACCCAGAACACTGGGCACACTATGAGGGCTTGGCACCTGGGATGTCAGCAGAGTGAACATTCTTAGGGCCAAAGGAAACCCATCCCATCCCACCCCCAGGGCCTTCCTCAATAGCACCGGGTCAGGTCGGGAGGAGGTGGTCATGGAAAGAGGGGCTGCTGCCTGGCCTCGGCACTCTGTGAAGCCCAGTAGCAGGTCTCCACCCGCACCTCTGTTTGTTCTCCTCTCGCCGTGCTGCCTGCCTTCCCGTCGCCCGCCCTGCTCCTGCAACGGCAGCAAATCCTTGTCAGCAAACAGCACATTAATTGCTTCTTGGCCATATTTCAAATGATATCACAGAAGCAGGCTGCTCAATTTGAGCGAATGGAAAGGAGGAAGGAGGGGCAAGCTGGCAATCCCCGCCAGAGCCAGGGATGATGGGTAGCTCCAGTTACTAATTAATTGACTGCTCAGATGGAACAAATCTAAAACCCCAACAGGTTGGGCGAGTGAGCCCTGGGCTCCCCGCCAGCCCTTCTCCGCAGAGAGCAGAGCTCTGGTCCTGACCACCTTCAGGATGGGAGCCCAGGGATCCTGCTGCCCACCAGCCAGGGGAGCCCTTAGACACTGAGAGCCAGTGCCCGTGTCCTTACCACAAGGTCTCTCAGCCTGTGCACAGTCACTGCCTCCCATCCAGCCGGCCTATGCGCCGCTCTGCTGTACTCTGGGAAGGCGATGATGCTCCACGCAAGGCTCCCTGCTTTAGTGATTGCTACGCACCAATTAAAGCATGTTACAAGCGTGACAAGAGCCACCGAGTTAAGAGCAGTAATTGGGAGGTGTGTCTCCAATCGACAGTCCACCAACCTAGGCTCAGTGAGGAGCTTATCACATGAGCAGCAGCCCACCCTCCCCCTCCTCTCCCCACCCCAAGCACAGAAGGCCGAGTGGGACAAGGTGTGTCCTAAGAAGACCAGGAATAGAAATGACAGGGGAAGGTGGGGACATCCCCTGAAAAATGTGAGCCTCCAGGGCCCTTCCCAGGTGTGGTGAGGCTGCAGGCAAAAGGCCAGTGGTCCGGAGATGCCCACACTTTATGGAGCCACGATCCACCACCAGGCGCTTCTCTAAGAAGCCAAATCCTCGCGCCGTTCTGAGAACACCCGGGCAGCCATTCGCAGGAGTGTGCAGGCCTCTCAGTGGGGTACTCATCACTTAACTGTCACCCCCAGAAGTAGTACGCTTCCAAAAGAACTGATCTGGAGAAGATAGGACATGGAGAGGGTTGGGGTGCAAGCCTATACTTGAGTCTCAGTCCTGTAACTTTGTCATAAACGGGAAGCTGCTTAGCCTAGTTTTCCAAAATAACTGGCGATTTTCTCTAAGATGGAATATGTCACCCTCTGAAGGGTAAGGGCCATGTCACATACAAAAACATCAAGCCCACATACGTACCCAGAGCTGCCCACTGGTGAACTGTGTCTCTCCTTTACAGGTTAGTAGCAGGGTGGGGGTGGGGAAGCATCTTCAGCCATAATTTCTGCTTCTCCCTGTGCCACCTCTTACAGCCCAGTAGTGTGGGGCAAGATCTCACCACCTCCTTCATGAACCAGAAAGACCCCACGTAAGGGCCTCTCTCTCCCGGAGCCGCCTGACACGTACAAAGCCATGAGCTATTCCGACGCATTACCGTCTGCAGTACCCTTAATGACGAAGCCTGAATTCCACTGACGGAGCCTGACCATCTGCTTACAAGTGAAGCTGAGAAGGCAGCATCAACCGAGGTGCCCAGCCATAGATGAGTGGAGAAAACGGGGTGTGTGTGCACATCATTCCACCATTAGAAGAGAAGGGGACCCTGTCACCTGTGACACTGGCGCATGGAGCAGAAAGGCTTTGCTCTTGACTCAAGTAAGACCCAGAAAGACACGGTACATACTTTTCATTCTTTTGTGGCAGCAAAAAAGTTGATCTCAGCCCAGTCGAACAGTGATCACAAAGAGCCTGGGAAGGGTCGGGGAGGTGGAGGGAGGGGATAGTACAGGCACCGGTGTACAGTTAGGCTGGAGGAGCAAGTGTGGTGTAACTACGGTTCGTAGGCGTTCGTGGTGTGTTTTAAAATGACGACTCTGAGACCGTCCACACAGAAATGAGTAGGGAAGGAAACGGAAAAGCTATTGACCCCGGCGTGGTTGTTATATGCTGTAAACACGTTTAATTATCACACTGTATCCCCATAAATATATGCAAATGTTACATGTTCATTAAAATAGACATGCACCAGGGGAGTGAGGGGGGCCAAGAACTTGTCTGGAACCACGTTTGCACAGAGCACCCTGGCACAGGCTATCTGTGGGGGTGGTAACAGTGACACCTCCCTCCACTAATTGCACCAAGCCTAGTGCCAAGGACTTCACACGGTTTCGATTTAATTCTTTGACTAACTGAGGAGATATTAGCTCATTTTCTAGAGAAGGAAAACCGAGGTTTGCAGGAAGGCTAAGAACTTACCCAAGAGCCGACAGTTGGCTTGGGCTAGAGCCGAGTCTGGGACACGGGTCCACCAGATGCCACCTCCACGGCCACTGTCCAGTACGACCCCTACCCTCCTCCCTACTGCCCCATGCTCTACTCTCTCACTCAGGGACACCCGCCCCACCCACCCGACCACCCAGGCCGCCAGCCTGCAGCTGGAGGGCTTCAAACTTCCCACAAATGGATTTTTGAACAGTTTTTTTTTTTTTTTTTCCTCCTGGTGGGAGGCTAAAAAGACTACTGCTCTTGGTAACTGTCTTAGGCTTCTGAAAACATCGGGGAGGCTTAGGCCAACTAAGGAGGCCCTAGGTGCCCATTGAGGTCAGACCTCCCTCCCCATACAGGGCCTCCACAACTGAAGGAAGCTTAGGGCTGCTAAGAGTCCCCTCCTCTCCTAGCCACACCTGTCAGGCTTCCACAGAGACCAACCCAGCCTCAGGCTGCTCTGCACAATAAGCCCCCACCTGCAAAGAATGTGTATAAATCCCAGGGCTCCACACAGGGAAGCCAGATCTCAGGGGCCAGCAGCAAATCCCAGGATAAAAGCAGAGGCCATCCTGCTGACAATTCCTTCACCCTGCTTCTCCCTCAAATCCATCCACAACAGAACCGTTAAGCTCATGTTTCCTCTTCTGCTGCAAACAATTGTAAAAATGATTGGTATCTGCCCTCAGTAGAGAGCCTGTCTGCTTCATCCCCAGGCCCGAGCCTCCTGGAAGGGCTGCGTGTGTGAGAAACAGGCAGATAATGGCTTCTCCTGGAGAACCTAATCACTCAGCTCAGAGAGGAGAAAGGTAGATTGTTCAACACAACCAAGAGCTCTTTGGAAGCCAGAGGCCTACCACAGACTCCAGGTGGGGCACCTGAAGGCAAGACAGCTGAGGGCATGTCTAGAGACTGAACCATCTCACCACAGGGGGTCATTCTGCTGCTTGGGCTCCATGATGAGTCCTCTAGCCTCCTGCCTGGATCTCCTGTCTCTGTGGCTCTAAATCTCTTCTAAAACAGAGGTGATATCAAAGAGTGGGGTAGGGTGTAAGGAAGAGAGCTCCAGCTGTGGCCAGCACATCCCAGAGCTGATACTCACTGGCTGTGCCTTCAGGGAAGAGCCTTTGTGTCTCTGGGACCTGGCTTTCTCATCTGGACAATTGGAACAAAAGCCCTCAGTGCACCCAGACAGCGGACATGCCACGGGTAGCACATGCAAATTCAAAGAGACTTACATAAGGCAGCACAGCAGAGACAACGGCCAAGGCCCAGTCAGGCCACAGGCTGGCATCGTGAGGTACTGGGCATAGCTAGACACACACATAGTGTGAGAAGCCACATACAGGCCTCAGCAGCTCAACAGCCGAAGAGGAGAACCTCTCTTCAACCTGAAGCTACCTAGAGTGCATGCACCAAGAGGAAGCCTATTTTCCACCGTGAGTTGCTGTGAGGACTGTCCTTCCTGTTCCTCCCCACATCCACTTCCCCTTCTTCCCGTAACAGCTCCAATTTTGTCAGAAGATCTGTGTCTCCCACACTGTCCATCCATGGAGTGTGAATCACAAGTCCCTTATTTAAATCAACCAGCACATGGCATTTCCCCTAACTAAATCGGTTCAGAGGAGGACACATGACCACAGCCAGTCCGGCTAGGGTAAGACAAGGACCTCTGCTGGGGATGCTGGCATGGAGATTCTCAACCGAGGCCGTTGGACCCAGTGCGGTAGTGACAGAACTGATGAAGTTTTTTTTTTCCTTTCCTCCCTCCAAACATCCCATATACCTTTCCTCACCCACCCTCAAATCCACGTCTCTTCTGCTTTCACTAATAGCCACTGCATAGATGTACTTGTATATACATAGATAGTCTTAAATATAACCTGTTGAGTCCGGATAATGCCACTTGTGTGCTTTCAGGACTATTTGGCACTGGACAGCAATGGGAGTGCCCTTCCCTGGGAGGACCACCTCTCCCACGCCCAGCGTTACACCCATAGCTCCCTGTGTAGGATAAGGTCTCACAGGGTTTTCCCTGTCCAGTTTGGCAGGTTCAGTGGTGTCACCCTCGTTCAGTTCATGTCTGGGCGGTCGTGTTGCTGAGACTTTAATAGGTGTAGCTTCCGACATGACTAGGAGGCGCAATCTCAGAGCAAACTCCCTGACCCTGTGGTTCTTACAGTCTCCCACAAAGGAGATCTCCTTAGGTGCAGGAGTGCTTGTAGATGTATCCACTGGGACTGAGCTCCACAATTCTGCATTCTGATTGGTTGTGGCTTTTCTGTGCCCTTGATGAGGGGTGAGGACTACACTTATCTGTGGGTATAAGGACAAGTGTTTATAGGTGGCTGTCAGGGATTACGCTGGTTTTATAAATTAGCAGCTGTAGATTCCCAGCCCCAATAACCATGACTTTGCCGGCACTGAGTACTCATCTAGGTTGCCGGTGCCAAGCTTGGGATCCCTCCTGTTGAGAGGGTCCTAAATCCAACTAGAGAGCTGTTGGTTAGTGCCCTGCCAAGGCTGTCGCCTCTACTGTAGGGTTCTCCTACCATGCTGGTCGTTGACATGGTTCCTAGACATCACGGCTGGGTAGGACCGGTGGCTGAAGCTGTCTTTTAACCATACAGAGAGTGAAAACAGAAGCAGCTCTGTTTAAAGCACCCAAGCAATGAGAAGAAAGTGGGAGCTGCAACTTGCTGCTCCCCATCTACCAAGAGACTGTTGTGATAACATCGACATCACACTGATCCCCTGTGCTCCTAATCCCCTTGAATGAGCCCTCTGCTGATCGACAGGTCGGCATAAATCTACAAGCGCACCCAACCCAATTCTCGGGACTAGAAATGGACTGGCCCAGTCACATACTGACACAACAGAGCTTCGCATTTCTGCCACCGGTGGGATGGAGACTCTCGGACGAAGCAACGGCTCACAGCAACTCCAGAAGTGTGGAGGCATGGACACAGCTCTGCCCTGGAGGGGAAAGGAGTTGAAGACATCCTCCTGGAGCCATAAAAGGTACCCGATGCCCTCTTACGTCTAAAGCGACACATCTTAGCGTGCCTCACGGCAGCTCTCTGTAGCACAGATTGGTCAGCAAATACGATGGTATTCGCCACTCGGCAGAGAAAGAGGCAGATCGCATGGCAGGAAAGGGCTGAGCACGGAGAAGGACGAAGTCTTAGACGGGTCACCCCGCCCCATTTTTGTTCCAATACTCATCCAGATTCAATAATCGGCCAGGACTCCAACTGTAGCGTCAAGAGTCTTAGAGCAGCTCCTGCCGGCACGCCCTCAGACAGGTAAGACAGGGAGGCTGATGCAGGCTGTGTGCATGTCGGCTAGGTACAAGGTCTCCCACTGTGACTCACAGACCCAGACCAAGCTCCTAGCAGGATGCATCACTGCCGGGGTCCCACTGGCCCCACCAGCGCCCTGAGGAATCATCCAGAGGGGAGGGGAACATGAGAAGCACCTGGCTCAGTCTTCATCCAGGCAGGGAAGTCCGGCGGATGGATAGGTGGAATCCTCTCATTTGTGAACAACGATGTGATCAAAAATCAGAGAATATAAAAGCGATTTTAAAAGACGGAGAGTTTAGACTCGGGCAGCCTCAAGTCAGAGCGTGTTTACTAAGCTGTGTAATATGTGCCTTTAAATAATGTCAACAAAGGCAGATGAGGGTAGATCGGGGCTTCGAAAACTCAGTTCTGCATCAGTAACATAGAAATGATTCCTGCCCCCTAGGCCTTGGCCAGAGTACCAAGAGGTGCAAACAGATATAGAAGCAGCAGCCATGCTTACAGAAATGGCAATCCCTCTGATTGAGCCTACAGTTTCCAGGCACACATAGCTTCATAAGAAAACTGAAGACATAATCAGGCGTGAGGAAAAAAAACAGCCCAGTGATGCTTTCCCACAAAAGCAAAATTTGAGGGCATGGTGGCTACTCTCCCAGAAGCAGCTAGCGCGCCTCCCACCTCCAGAGCCTGCAACACAGAGGCCACATTCCCTGCTGACAGTCCACACGTGCCCACCAGGAGACACAGGCAGAGCCTAGACTCGAATTCTCTCTGCTTCTGAGGGGCCTCCAAGCACTCAAGACGCCAGAGTCTTGGTTGCCCTCCACCCCTAGTCACAGGACACTGTGGTGCAGCTGGGTCCCCAGCTCCACAGTCCTGCATCTCCTCGGTACTAGGGTAGAAAGTCACAGCCTTGGCTGGGTTTCCCACACAAGGCTTTAGAAGCCTCTGCTGTGTTCTCTTTTCTGTCTCCTCAAAAGTAGGCCTGGCCAATCATGGCACCCACCTGACAAAGGGCACTTCTGAGAGCTCACAGCCAGATGACTCTACTAGCTGGACCAGAGAGAGTTCAAGTCATTCCGAGGCCCCCTCCAGGGGGGCGGGAAGAATGATGAGCTCAGCTAGGGGACTTACACAGACCCCACAGACTTAACCTCAGAAGGTGAGGCTTGCGGAACTAAGACTCCACGTGCATGTGTGTTCTGCCTTATGCTTGGCCTTGAGTGGGTTAGCTACGTGGAAGGCAGGTCCAGGAGGCCTCAGGGCCACCCCAACTCTACCTCCTCACCCCTCAACAAAATACACGTCACTGGTCGGAAGAACAGATCAAAGCACATCAGCCTCAAACACACACCCTGCCCTCCCTCTTCTCATGCTCTCCCCAGAACAAGCGGTTGGGTTTGTCCAGCGACCTCTCCACATGACACGCATGCAGCACCAGATGGCATGACCCCATCCCTCGGGAGCTCGGTTGGGTTGTGGCAGTGCCAACACAACCAATGGCATCACAGTAGCCACCACCCAGGGCTCAGCGCTAGTCACTCCTCTACGTGACTCTGGGGGGGGGTGATTTTTTTAATTGTATGGTGGGGGGGGTTGTACATGCAGAACACACATGTAGAAGTCGGAGGATGACTTTGTGGACTTGGTCGTCTTCCAGCTTTATGTTGGGTGCTGGGGATAAAATACAGGTCACCACAATGGTGCAACAAGTGCCTTCACCCACTGAGCCATCTTGTCACCCGGGTCCCGTTTTTAAACTTCACGACTCTGCCGGTGCACAGCCCATTTCCCATGACACATGTGAAGAGACGGGGAAATCAGCTGAGACCATCATTCCCGAGAGTACATAGAGAACAGAGCTAGGATGGTCTACGCAGAAGAACAGTGCCTGGGGGACTGGCTCTTGGCACCGTCCCTTGCCCAACAATTTTCCTTCAGCATCTTCAGCAACTGTCACACGAGCACCTGATGCCAGCGGGGTGCTGGTTACGTGCCAGGCACACAAAGCGTTCTCCGCTCGTTAAGTCCCTTCCACAAGACCTCTAGGAGGCAGACTCTATTATCTCCAAGTCAGACACCAGTTTTCAGCAACAAGCCCAGTCCAGAGGCCACAGGGCCACCCAGCAGAGGGCCTCCTCCAGAGAATTTCCTGTGAGCACATACTCCCCCTTCTGTCATTTTCCTCTTCCCTCTGTTACCATGACAACAGAAGAGGCTTCTGCCCATAAATAACAATTTATGTTCTTTCCCTCAAAGGTCACTTACAATGAGCAACTCCCACCTGGCCTGTATTCAGGGAGTTGAAGACCAGTCACCACATCATGACCCAAGAAGACCTACATGTTACAGTGGAGACGGGTGTCCCCTCACAAAAAGCCCCACTGCATCCTTGCGTACCCCGATGTGGGGACAGCTGTGGGTCCATTTCACAGAAACGAGGAGCAAGACCCCGCCAAGCGCCCTCTTTCCTCTTCGCGGTCTCCTGGCTCCCAAGTCTTCCTGGGTCCTTCACATCGTTCCTTACAGACACACACAGCATCACCAGGCTGCCCCTAGAAAGGACTTGCCCCTGCTGCAAAGTAGACAGACTGAACTGGAAGCAGAGGGTGGCCTCAGGGGCGGACGGTATTACATATGAACCCCTGCGTTTCTTCTCATTCGCCAACGGGCTGTTGTCCAAACATGCTACTTTATTGAGCTCCAGCTGCTGTCTCTGGGTGTGTTAGAAAGACCGTCTTCCCCCAGCATTCCAGGTGGCAGGCTCCGTGAAAGTGCCACTTTGCCCACCAGCTTCCAGCAGCCACAGATTCCACACTGGACATTTCCCTAACTGCTCACCTTAGCAAAAAGATCTGTCTGCCCCAGCCCAGTGTTGAGCGGTGCCCTTGAGAAAGAGCCGGGCGCCGTCCTCAGCGGCAGCTCGCTTTAGAGACGCTCAGACCTGGGGACGCACCGCAGCCTCGCTGGTTACTGCATCTGGTTTTTCTCCTTGAACATCTCTGGGCCTCCCTCCTCCTCCCTGCCCCACACGATCATCCCTCCTCTACGCCAAAACATGCCACACGTAGAGTACCAACACCTGCCATCACCACACAACTTCCATGTAAGAGTCAGCCAGATCGTTCTCTGCTTTTTAAGACAGGAGTAAGTCAAGTAGGTCAGGGCTAGCATGCAAATTAAGGACCTGACATTTTGTTTCTGTGGAAGGTTCTGGTGATGGTTTGATTTTCTTTTTTGTTTTGAGACAAGACTTCACTATATAGACCTGGTTGGCCTCAGACTCGCAGAGAACCACCTGCCTCTGCCCCCCCCCCCCCGAGTGCTGGAATCAACGGTGTGAGCTACCTCACCCGACAACAACACACACATGCGATACCTACCTGAGAGAAGCAGAGTCAACAGGCTGAGGAGAATATCCCGGGAGGCCTACTTCCTATCCAAGGGCCTGAAAACACTAAGAGAAAGAACTCCGAGTGACCTTAGTCCCAGGTCTGCCTCCCGCCTTGGGGTGAGGACCCTCCCTTCCTTGGCCCTGAATCTAGACCACAGAGGGTCACATCCCAACCTGTTCTCACCAGACACCATCCTGCCTAAGTGCCCAGGGTCAAGACTACAGAGGAAACAGATCCGGCATTAGTGCCCACTTCTTTCCACTCACAAGTTAAAGAGCCATGCCCTGGGTCCAGAGGCCCTGAAATGGGCAGCTTCACTCCTCTGCCTGTGAGGGCCCAGATAGACGTGATTACCCACACCTGTAAAACATGGACAACTCAACCTCACAGGACTAGGGGCTAAGAGTTAATGTGGTAACGTAACTGAATAGTTCTTGCAACATCTATAAACACGGAAGCTTTACAACTTTTAAATTTTCCTTCAACAGTTACCACTAGTTCTAGAGCAGAGCACCGGACACCAACAGCCCTGAATTTTCAGCCTACACTTCTGTGATCCTCCTGCAGTATACCGGGATCCACAGTTGTTCAGACTTTCGAGTCTCTACCTTGCTCTACCTCTCTCTCTTGCCCCAGCCTAGTACCTTCCACAACCCTCATACCTGATGCCTGGTCAGTGTGTGAATTGAACCACTGAAATTCCAGATCCCTCTCAACCCCATCCCTAGACCCCTGAACTTCCTCTAAGCATGAGTCGCTTTATCTCTGTCCCCAGGAAACAGGGTGCCAAGGTTTAGATGGCCCCCATCTCCGGAAGTTCTTAACAGTGCTAAGCAAAGGCAACGGATAATCAAACTCTGGGCAGGAGGATCCCGGACAAAGCCCTGGGGACACATCCAGATTGTCTTTCCCCTCTTCAGAACTCAGAGATTGTCTTTCTTGAACAAGAAACATACCTGGGAAGAGAAACCAAAGCCCTAGAAACCTACCGGCAGCATCAGAGCCCCTCCCTGTCGAGGGCCTGTCACCTGACAAATCACACCACGGGCGTGGGGCAGCGCACTGTGCAGGTGCAGCCCCCCACCAGACACACTTACGTTGGAGAACACCAGAAGGAACTGCGAGTGCTCACATGTCCCCATCCCAGTGCCCGCATGTCCCCACCCCACTTTGGTAACAGAGCCTGTCAGTGCGGAGGCCCCACATCTGTACAGACAGGCTCGGGGGTGTTTACATAAGGCCTGTGAGCTTGATGTAGGATGTGAGCAGCGGGGTTTCCGCTGCACAGGAATTCCCAGGGCTAGACCACAGAGGCCCTGCCTTTCTTCTCAATGGGGATGCTCTAGAGAGCTGTGAGACTTGAGGGCTCGGCGAGCCTCCTAGAAATCTCTTTCCCTTCCTGTGTGCCTTTATAGGGCATCCAAGGACAACAAATACATGGAGAAAGAACAGCCACCCTCAACTCCTCTGAGCCAGCCTCTAGAGCTAGCTTCTGCGTCTAGCTTCTAGAACAAGGAACCCAAGACACTGCAGAGGGGGAGGGTCTAGAGCTGAGAGCACAGCGTCTTTGATGATCTGAGCCTGACCTTGACCTCCCTGGACTCTTGACCACATGATACCCACTAAGAAGTGCCAGTTAAATATGTCGACTGAGATGTTGCAACCAGTGGAACCCAAGTCTTTGCCATTTTATTCAAAAATGTTTACTTCATGTTTCCCTATTAAATATAAGCAATTTCCCCTTGTATATATTTGAACCACATTCACACAATGTGTTCCCCATCAACATTTGAATTATGGGCACGGGCCCTGAAATGTTAGTTTTGTGCTAAGATAAATACTGGAATAATATTCACTCTGCATTTGTGAAGTGCTCGGCAACGAAGAGCTAAAGCACCATTTGCCTTGTTAAGTAACGAAGGGTAAGCTCAGAGACACAGATCAAAATGGCTTCCCAGAACATTTCATTGCTCTGTCGGGACCTATGATGATGATACACCAGACACCGGTTCTCTGGCGGCAACAGAAACTCCCTGAGCCGCCGCCGAGCCTCGTCCTGTTGAGGATGGCAGTGTCCGCTGTGTGCCAACCACCTGTCACCACCATCCCTGACGACCGAAGCCCCTGCACCATGCCCAAAGCAGACACAAGCTTCTGCAGGACTCTTCCAGAACTCTAGAGAGAAAAAGGAAGACACAGGAGATGGGAGCGGGGCGGTTACAACAGCCAGGAAAGAAGTCCTCCTCCCTGTTCAGGGACGCCAGGAAAGGGGACATCTACCAGTGCACACACCTGCGCCCCTCCCTCAAAGCCGAACCCGGGAGCCGCAGCGGTAGGTCAGGACACGCCTTCTGCTGTGCGTCGCGCATCAGTGGTTGGGTGTCTGAGGAGAGCACTCAGTCTAGGCCATGCACAGTCATCAGCCTGCTGCGGTGGTGGTGGTAGAGGTGGCGGTGATGCCTATCCTTGTGGCCATTTTGAGAAACTTACTGATAGTGCTGCCAGGCCGAGCCTGTGGACGCCCCCCGTCCCCCCACCCCCGCTTGCTGATGCGAGACAGTGGGGTGGAGACAACGGGGTGATGGCCACTTTCTGCTCAGCCTTTCCCTTAAGTTAATGCTTTCCTGACATCACAACCGAAGCCTATGAAGAAACTGGAGGGTGTATGAGAAGCCCCATTTACAGGTGTGGGAAATGAGCTACAGACTGGGGTCAGAGGTCTTCTCACAGCCCCCCAAAGCTTGGCTATGAGTTGCATCACCAGAGCCTTCCCTCTGGCCCCCGTGAAGTATAAAAAGAGGAACCCAGGCTGTCACGAGCAGCCTAGCACATAGCTTCTCAGGAACTCTGTCCCCTCCACTACAAAATAAGGGGTTGCCCTAAGTATCACCACAGTTGTTCCTGTCTGGAGTGTTTTGGGAGCAAGGTTAGAGCGTGAGGACCCCTTCGGGCTCAGCTCTTACCCTCAGCATCCTTTTCCAACACAAAGGGCCATGCCCAGCTGAAAGCTACGGGACCACAGCCAGGGAACACCTGCTGTCACGACCACAGCCTTGTCACAGCCCCTCGGCACCCCCATCTCATGGCCTGCACCTCCTGGCACGGGTGAGAATACTGTAGCGCCTGCAGCCAGCAGCTTCTCTCCACCCTGCAGAGCGACCCGCTTCCCAGTAGGAAAAACATGGTGCGCTTGGCTCTGACTTGGAAAGCATTAGGGTATGGTCATTTGAGCTCTGTTCAATTACTCCTATTAAATGCATGAGCGAAACACATAGCTGGTGGGTTGGAGTCTTGTTAAGCAAAATAAATGGGTTTCTATTTCAAATTGGAAGACATCTCTAACCAAGGGATCCAAACGAATGAAGTAACTTTAGACCTTTTCCTCTTTCGTGGGGCTTCGCTCAGAGGAGAAATATGCCTGGTTCCCCCAGAATCCTGGGCCCTTTTTGGTGATCTGCTCGGCTTAAACCCAGCTAATTAAATTAAGTCACTGCCACCTCGCTCCTAACTGGGTGAAGAGGGGACCCATAAATTATGTTGCCCTGAGCTCCCTACAAATTGCCTGTCCCCAAAGAGGGCTTCAGCATTTGAGAAGGTGCATCCAAAAGCGGCGTGGGACGGCAAGGCCCTCATAATTGGCCCTTGTACTCGCCCTGCCCGTGAAGAAGTAATGAGCAGCCAGAGCTTTGGCGGGAGGGCGGGGAGGGCAGCAATGAGGCTGAGCCAGTGCTCAGTGAACAGCCAGAGGTTGGGGGGGGGGGGGTGTCAGCAATGAGGCTGAGCCAGTGCTCAGGCCAGGGGCCAGCCAGGCTTGCCTACAAGTGTAGAGATCCACAGAGCCACCGTGCAGAAGGGAGGCATTAGAACCTTCTAGATGAAGCCTCAATACACCATCCTGAACGTACTCTTCAGATCCCTCGAGCCGCGCTAAAAAGCCGCGACCTGGATGAGGAGCAGCCAGCTGGTCCTGTGGGTAGTACCAAGACCTCAGCTCGCACCAGAGGACCCACCCGGCAGTACTGAGCGAGCAGCCTGGAGCTGTGTGGTGAGAAGGCTTTGGCGCATTGGCACTCAGAGTCCTGGAGCTGCGGCTCGTCTGTTCGTCGGCTCTCGGAAGCTTCCACAAACCAAGGAAGAAAAGGCACAGACGTGACCCCTGAGAACCCCATCTAGTCACCGAGAGGGACCTTCACTGAGCACTTCAATTCCCCCCAGGGGATCCTGGGGTGTCCAGATCCTGTCTCTGTTTCACTGTGTTCCCAGAAGAAGTTACTATTTTTTCTGCCAAAGCAGAGGAAAAAACTCCACGGCTTTAGCAACGGGAGTGGCCCCCATTACATGCAGGAAAATCCCCGAGGGGTGCCAGGGGGAGATCAGCAAGAACGTGCAGCCAGGAAAGTAAAAACACAGGCAGGCCTGGGATGGGAAGTTTGCAGAGCGCTAATCCTCCTGCACCCAGGGACTGATTTTAACAAGGCAGGCAGTTTGCGAGCTGATGCCGGCTGACTAGCATGCACTGCTGCGGCAGGCTCTTCTGCTTTGTTCTGTGTTCAGAATTTTCACGTTTCAGGCTCTCTGACCAGAAAGCGACTGCGCTGTGCACGCCCGCCCGCTCTGTTTTGTTGGAGGGACGGTTTTATGCGTCACTTCTTCGCAGGCGGCCACTCAGAAAGGCAGGATAGAGAGAGTAGTTTCCGGCTCCCTCCCCTTCCACATCTGCCTCTGCTCCCCTGTGAGCTGAGAGAGTGCCCTTGGAGAGGAACTAAGCCCCCCACCCAACTCCCAGCTGAGGAACAGCCTGATAATTGGGCCGTGTGGCTAGGAAAACCCAAAGGCCACGGGGGAGCCAGGGCAGGTCCCTCCTCATGCTGCCTTCTAGAACTGCTCTCCTGGGATTCAGACAATAGCTATAATAGCAGCCATTACCCAGCACCATGCACCAGGCACCGCGCCAAGCACTTTACATGCGCCATTTCATCTAATCCTCGCAGCGACTCTGTGAGGTGGGCACCTCATCCCCTCTTACAGACAAAGAAACTGAGGCTTAGAGGAGCTGAGAAAGCTGGCCCACGTCCCACCGCTGACCACTGATTGGAGCAGGCTTTCCGGGCGCAGGATCGATTCCCAGAGGCTGTCACCCTCCGTGCTCCACCCTCTGACTGGGCTATGAGAAGCCACAGGTACAACGTCTGGGTTAGAAAGGATGAGAGCACAGAGAAGGAAATTAAGGCAGTGAGTGGCCGTCCTGGTAGACCAGTCCCAGCATGCTGCTGGAGGACCGATTCCCACGTGTGGCTTCGACAAGACTGCCATGTGCTGCCACAGACCCCTAGGTGGGTAGCAATACTCGGCCCCGTGGAGCCTGAGGGCTAGTACCTGGCTCAATGCCAGAAACAGCAGGGTCATCCAAAAAGCTGTTTCCCGTGTTCTGCCCCACCATGTCTACCAAAGGGCTGAGGATAGCAGGCTACTTGCAAGTCAACAGAGGGGTGTGGGTGACAAAGCCAGGAAATGGAGCTGAAAATTGACTTGCTCCCTGAAGTCACTGCTGACATAGCACTGGGTCATGTGGTATGCATTGGCCAATAGCTTGATCCACTGCGAAAGGGGACCAGCATGTGTTGTGGCCAGCATCGGCAAACCCACCAGTCCCTCTAGTTAAGGAGAACCAGTAGACAATGCCTCCTGAAGCCATCACCACAACAGAAGCCAAAGCCAAGAAAGGGACCTTGAGGCAGCCACACCCTCCCCAGCCCCATCACTTCTCAGCCCCCCTAGAGGACACTGAATGTCACTCACTTTGAAATCCGAATCTAGAATGAAATCCCAGGTTGTTGGAGACGAGACTCAGTTGCTTTTGTCAGGCATCACCCAGAGGACTGAGCAATGGCTTGGGGTGTGGCCACCCCCAGCCAAAGCAGCCACATCTGCTTGTGTTTCATCACTGACATGGTAAAGTTTGACTTTCAGCTGACCTTGAAATTCACAGACTCCAGCAGAGAAGAGGCGGAAGGAGGGGAAGAGGGGATAGGAGCCAAGTGAAAGCCGCTAAAAGGAAGCAGAAATGAAACAAGCTGGAACTGCCCTGTGGCACCACCCCCCCAAATTAAAACCAAATGAACATATCAAAGGGCCCTTTCCCAAGCTATTTGGGTTCTAACACACCCTTGCTTTAATCAAGTCCTTGAGAGAGAAAGCTCCAGGTGCCCACAATTTCCTACCTGTTCCACCTGTACAACTCGGCCTGTGTCTGGGAATTATTTGGGGATCCCTTTCTCAAATAGACAAGCCCTCATGGGGTGCCTTCGCCCTAAGCCATACCAGACTCCCTGGGTGCTGACAGGACATCTGGAGCCTGGGTCTATCAGTCCCTGGGGACAGCAGCTGGTGACAGGTTCCCATTTCCCTCTAGGGTACCCGGAAGGCAACAGAGGGACCTCCACACGGGCTCAAACAAACCAAGGCCCTCAGATAGCGGGCACCTCAGCCGTGTGATAGAGGTAGAGATTTCAGAAGAGCACCAAAGAAAGCTGGGGGTGCAACTTCGCCGTCCACCATGGTACTTCCCGAGGGTAGAGGCAGGGAGAGCTGCTGATACAGAGAAAGGCATCTCAAGTCAAGCCTCCCACACTTCCTGTGTGCCAGGATCCTGTCCTCACTTGAACCCCCACGGCACAAGAAGAATAGAAGAGAGAACAAACTACGAAGCTCGTAATTCAGTGTCCAGCTTTGGATTTTATAAAGACTCCTTTTAGCCTCACAAGAGCCCCGAGGGGCAGGACTATGGAGGCCCCTGCGCAGAGAAGGGAGGTGGGCTTCGCAGGGCCACTCAGCTGGCTGGCCCAGCACTGGCACACCCGTGGCAGGCTTCCACGCTGCCCCTGGGCCACCCCGCCTCTGGCATCCATCATCAATTCCAGGATGGCCTCGCTGTCTGTGCCCAGGGAGTCTCCCTCAGCATAAGTGCAACACCTGCGTTCTGCAGTAACCCTCAGAGCCCCAGAGTGCGGGAAAGGCAGAAGAGCCAGAGCCATCTTGAGAAGACTTGCTTCCCCTTGAGAAGACTTGCTTCTCAACCCCGTCCACAGGAGAGAGTGCCAGTGCTTCTCAATGGATCCCTAGCTGGCTACCAAGTTGCCACGGTCTTGTCATTCGACCCCCAAGAGCCACTGAGTATGAAGCTTCAGAAAGTCATCCCTGATCCACAAACCCGAAATCCAAATCGCTCCAGAACTTCTCAAGCACTGACATGACAAATGAACTCTACACCTGACACACATGATGGGCCGTGGCCAAAACACAGGTGCTCGTGCCTTGCAGTCTACATGCACCAGTAAATTCCATGTTTAAACTTGAGTCTCACTCCCAAGATCTCACTATGTCTATGCAAATATCCAAAAACTATTAACTGAAATCCAGAATGCTTCTGATCCTACACATTCTGGACAGGGGATGGTTAACCTGAATTATAAAACTCATTTTACAGATTCTTTCCCTTTTGGTTCTGGAAATGTGATTGTTCTGATATTGTAGCCACTGGTTGAAAAGGCTGGAGCTCAGACTCCCGACTTACCCAAGGCCTTACTCCCAGATCAGGTACAGCCCCAAGCACATGAATCTCATGAGGCTCCATCCTGGGCTTATAGTCCCTTACACCAGAGGCTTCCTTATGAGGAGGTGCTCATGGGAACACGGACTGTCTGTGCAACCATCTCCGGTACGTTACTGACACATCTGTGGTCAAACCCAAATACCCAAAGAACCGACTTCAGGGAAAAGACCTATCCTGGCTCTCAGTTTAGAGACGTCGATCCATCGTGGCAGGGGGTGTGGAAGAGCAGAATCACTCACGCTGTGGCAGCCAGGAGGCAGAGAGTGGGAATTCCGGAAGGGGCAAAGCAAGACAAATGCAAAGGACATGAGCCCCGTGACCTGCTTCTTCCGACTGAGTCTTAACCCCGATTTTTACCCCTTCCCCAAAGTCCTGTTATGAATACATTATGAAGTTAATCCCTTCATTAGGTCAGAGCCCGTAGGACCCCATCAACTCCCAAAACCCATCGGCTCGCAGCCTCGCCCCCAGCACAAGGCTACCGGGAACATTTCATATTCAAACACAACACCTAGGGATGTACTGTGTACTCCCTGCCCTCCCAGTCAGTTGTATCTGGGCTGGCAGCAGAGAGTTACCCTACCATGGAGTGTTGATGGGGCCGTGTCAGGTTTATCTAGTGCATTGCTGGCCAGCTCTGATGCAGCAGAGTCCCTACAGGGCATCTCGTAGAAGAGGCTCCCAGGGTCAGCTCATGGCCACAGCCTGGGACCCCACAAGTGGACAAATCCAACCAGCGTTCCCACAGTTCCAGGCCAGACCTTCAAGCTCACTGAGTCCTCACCTCTAAAGCCCCACCTCTACCGCTACCAACAAACAGCCCTGCCTTGGAAGGACCCCAGGTCTTGAGGCTAGATCACCTGGTTCTAATCTTCCTCTGACCTGAGCTTGTCTAGGGATCAGTGTCCTCACCTGCAAAGGGTGGTGCTAACAAGGGAGGTGAGTGGGGAATTTAGCAGGTGGCATCAAACAGAGTCGCTTGAGCAGGAGGCAGGAACCGAAGAGGAAGAAAACTGGAACACCTGTGAGAGCACTAGACACTAAACACGGGATGGATGGGATTGCCAAATAAGGCATATTACCCAGAATCCCTTTGTGCCACATCAGCATTGGCAAGCGATGCACAGTTGGGCGGTGTGGGGGAGACAAGACTAACACCAGAAAAGAAAAAGGCACCGGATAGTCAAACTCTAAGCATTAATTCAGCACCACTGAGAATACGGTGCATTGAGACTAGAGAGAAGGATTGCAGCCAGTGTGGTGCCTGGCTCAGGGGGCCTCGCTGCCAAAGACAGGTGGCCAGCCTGCCCCACAGGCCTATTCCCCTTGGAGGTTCATATCCAAGGCTCCATGACATTGGCTTCTACATGAGGACAGCCCTGATCAAGATTCAACCCTCACGTGGTTCTGTCTTCCTTGTCCCAACCCCGGCCCCCAGGCTGTGGTGCAGAGTCCCAGGCTCCAGGTCTATGGTCATCTCTGCCCAGCTCCAGAATAACCCCTGCCACCCACCTGGAACACTGTGGGGTTCTCCAGGCCCTAACTTAGAATGTCAGCCATGAGGCAGCATGCAGAAGGAGACTCGAACAGAAGCAGACACATGCTGAGAACAGGGGACCTGCTAGCCGTGAGAACATAGAGACCCAAGAGATTCCCCCACGCCCGACAATAACTAACTTCCTACAGAAGAGTCACTGCGAGCCTCTCCGGAGTGGTCAGACCAGCCTTGAGCCCCCAGAAATGTAACATTGTGACTGTTTCAGAGAAGGTCAAGGCTTGCTCTCTCTCGCTTATGAACCCCTTGGCACACTGGGGCTGTCCAAGTTTACCTCTTCATCACTGTGATAAAACACTAACCAAGGATAGGGATTACCTCATCTTCTGGGTTACAGCCCGTCATCCAAGGAAGCAGGCACTCAAGACAGGAACCAAGGCAGAGTTGCTGCTTACTGGCTGACTCCAGGGCTTGCTCAACTACCTTTGTTATATAACCCAGGCCCGCCTACCCAGGGATGGCTCCGCCCACAGTGGGCTGGGCCCTCCCGCATCAATCAGCAATCAAGACAATGCACCACAGATGTGGCCACAGGTTAAGCTGATGGAGACACTTCCTCAGCTAAGGTTCCCTCTTCCCAGGCACTTCTAGGTTTGTGTCAAGTTAACAGAACTATCACATGAGCCATGGAGAAAATGGGTCAGTTCTGTGCTGGGTTCAAGTTGTTAGTCTGGCTTTAACCAGTTTCCAGTAAGGTCTTGGGCCACAGAATCCTCAACTGAAACTGGTGGTTTGGGGTGGGGGTGGGGGTGGGGAGCCGCCAGGATTCTGTGAGATGCGGAGGAAAAGGATCATCTGGCAGGTGCATCAGGGCCGTTCTCCCTGCACCATGTGCAGGCCCAGTGGACTCCGCAGTCCAATGGCTTCTTGACAGTTATTGGCAGGACCTCACTGCCAGCAATGAGTGGGGGAGGGGGGAGGGGAGAAAAAGCCAATTTTGTTTCTTAGGGAGAAACGATCTCTGACAGCCGTCCATAGCCAAGCAGAGGCACGTGCCCACGTAATCTAAACTCCAGCAGCCCAGGTCTCCCCTCAAGCCAGAGATGAGCTTGTTAGAAGACGCTGGATCCCGGCCGTCTCCCTTGACAGCTTCCTTCCCCTAATACATGCGGCAAATTGGCAACCTGTCCTCCAGCATTTGCATCCCATGTCCCTGGAGAGAGATATCTCTATTATTCCGTTTTGGATAAAGGGGGCTGTTAGAGATGACAGGTAGCAAGCGCCTCTTTAATAAACCGCACGAGCAGCAGAAGAGAGCCTTGCTGTGGAGAGGGACTTGACAAATAGGTAGATTTGCAACCCGGGAGCATTAACAGGGCCAGCCAGAGCAGCGAGCAATGGAGGTTGGGGCCCTGAGATAAATCGCCCCCTTGTTATTCTGGTTTAACCATCTCCCTGCTGGAGACACTGCCTACCCACAGCCCCACCCGGCAGATTCCGGAAGTGGACTCACACATTGCTTTCTGGCCCAGGCTTAGCAGGCCACAACTTGATTCTCTGAGCTCACCGCCTGCCGTGGTGCTGTGAAAGTCCCAAGTCAGTTTGAAGGTCTTTGAAGATGGTCCTTGCCCTTCCCTCATCTCTGTCCCAGCTTCTTCTGATGCTAAAGCTACTACTGTTCTCTCCACAAGCCCAATTATAAGGAAATGAGCGTCTGCTCAGCATTGACCATGCACGGCTAGTACGCTGCTCCTAGCCGTAGTGGAGCTCTCCCGTCTGGTTCCTCTGCTGCGTTTGCTCCACTGAACTGCTTCCCATAGGATGCTTTTTGCTGGGATCTCTCTTCTCCCCGTGTCTCTAATCCAGAGGAGTGAGAAGGTTTCTATCTAGCAGTGTACTGGCCTGTGTTTAACAACCAGCTCACAGAGAAAATAAACTCCCAACGCGATCCTTGCTGATTCCTGTGGCGTTAGTACCCGTTATAAGTGATTTCAGGTTTCCAAGGAGATGTTCTTGAGCTCAGAATTGGAAAAGGAGTATGCACACCCTATAGTGCAAGCTGGCTCCAGGACCCTGACTCTGTTCCTCCTTGGAGTCTTCCCATTCCCCTCCACCCAAGGAAAACCACTGCCACCCCTGGGATTCGGTGAGCACACACAAACACACAAACCCCTTAGCCCACACGCTCCGCACACTTCTACCCAGGAGAGCAAGGCTCTTTACCTCCCACACCTAGGACTCGGGCCTCCATCATACAAGAACCCTCCCCAGTGGCTAGGTGGCATTCCACAGATGTTCCATGCTTTACTTTCCGCTTCTGTAAGTGGCCACCCCAGCTCACTGGGATGGTGGTGATTAAATGGGGACAATGTGCTATACAACACCTGCTGCACGTGAATAATGTGCACACTTCCTCCCCAAAACTCACCTGGCCAGGGCATCTTTGACCGCTTCCTTGCCCGGGGATCTTGCCATATCGCCGAGAGCTCTTGGACCAGGACTATGGGTTTGTCTGCTTCTCGGGGGTGTACTGTGACAGAGCCCAGCGCCAGCTCGTGGTGCCCCAGCCACCGGTAGCTCTTTTCAGCTCTGCGTACTGGTGTCATCTGAGGAGACTGACAGCTGTGTCTTGCCTGAGTTCTCCATTTGATTTCACAGGGGAAGCATTCATTTTTTTTTAATCTCTCCAGCTATTCGAATGTATGACCAAGACAGAGAACTATGTGAAGACTGTGGACATGTCTGTGAGAAGTTTGCTGGCATGCATCTTGGTGTCCCATGTCCAAGACCAGTAAGTCCCTGGGGCTGGAGTGATCCATGCAGGTGATGGTAGAGAGGACTCCCCCAACCCAAGGAGCTGGAGTCTGGGTCTTCTAGAAGGGTTTCCCACTCAAGAATGGGGAGGCTGATCCAGTCCCTGGGAGCTACCATCAGTGCCTAGGCCCTCCTGCCCCAAGAGCCAGGATCACACTGTAGCCATGTGAAGCTACCCCTGGGGGTTGTTCGTGCATAGCCCACACCACTCCACACGGTGGCTCAAACCAAGGTTTCAAGTACACGGAAGCGCATGGACCAGGGACTTATTTACCAGCTTCAACCGGAAATGATGTTCTGAGCACTCTTTAGACACATGGCCAAAATCCAAACATCTCCTCACAAAATGGAATGGCACTGCTGGCTTGCAATGT
This sequence comes from Cricetomys ansorgei, assembly GCA_026225945.1. Classification (NCBI taxonomy): domain Eukaryota; kingdom Metazoa; phylum Chordata; class Mammalia; order Rodentia; family Nesomyidae; genus Cricetomys; species Cricetomys ansorgei. The sequence goes on from JAMJFZ010001005.1 coordinate 3,954,134, forward strand.
GTTTTCTACAGATTGCCAGTTCGGTGGGATATCTGTGGGGGACAGGGGACTGGCTGGCTTCCATTCAAATACTGAGAAGGATGAGAGAGAATCAGCTCATTTGCTATAAGATTTCTGGAAGCCACTGAAATAACACTGTGGCCTGAGAAATCTTCCAGAAAAGTGCAAGGCTTCCCAAAGTCGCTAGACCATGGGGCCGTTGGCTCACTGTGTCTCCAAGGCCAGCAATGTACAAGGCATGAGTGGTTTGGGGAAGTTCACACAGTAACAAGCCCTGCCTCTGGATGAGACACAACCCCACCAGAGGGCGGTCACCAGGAGCATAAGCTGCAGGGCAGCACCAGGGAGACTTTAAGCCAGGGTCCACTCTAAATCCTACAAATAGTGTAGAGAGGCTCGGGCAAACCGTGGATTATGTAAATACGTATTTAGGGACTTTTTAAACACAGATTATTCACCCAATTAACTCTAATGGCCCCTCAGAGCTGAGAGAAACGATTGTGTAAACATGTAGGGCCGAACGTGGCCTTGGCCCCAAGAGTTCCTCCAAAGAGCAGGTTTACGAGTCCCCCCAAGGGTTCCCTCTGGGCCCCAACTTGGCAGATAAGTTCATTGCTCGGAAGGGAATTCTTACCTAAAATCTGGAAAAGGCAAGAAGAAAAAGGAAGGACCCGGTCCTCTGTAAGTGCAGAGCTCTCCAAATAGGCTTTAGACACTCCCCACACACCCGATTCGCTTTATACACAAATTTCACTTGCCGTAAAGCATACCTGACATAGGACATCCAGTAGTCTCTGGTCACCTAACTTCCCCAGGAACGGGAGAAATCACAGTTACTCCCCAGCAGCCATTACGCACACGTTCCCAACATTCCCTTAGATGTAACATGACTGGTCAGGATGCCAGCCCCACTCTTGCCTCTGTGAGGTTGAGCTCCACGCTCAACAAGAAGCCACACCTCTTCCAGGAGTTAGGGTAAGGCTACCTACCCAACACAGAGAGGCCTGGAGTCCAACAAGACTCATCCATGGTCAGACCAGCCAAATGATAAGGGATGGGGGCTAATTTTCCAAACTTAACCAGGAACAAGTCTTCCAGGATCCTCCTGGAGACTCAGGGGCTATGATGGTTTCAGTGAAAATGACCCCCATAGGCTCATATATATGAAGGCCTGGTCCCCAGTTGGGGAACTGTTTGGGAAGGATTAGGAGGTGTGGCTTTGTTGGAGGAAGTGTGCCGGTGGGAGTGAGTCTTAAGGTTTCACAGGCCCATGGCAGGCCCAGCCTTTCTCTCTCTCTCTCTGCCAGCTGCTTACAGATCAGGATGTAAAGCTCTCAGCTACCGCTCCAGCACCATGTCTGTCTGCTTTCCACCATGATGATAGTAGACTAACCCTCTAAAACTGTAGGCAAGATACCAATTAAATGCTCTCTTTCATAAGAGTTGCCTTAGTCATGGTGTCTCTTCTCAGCGATGGAACACCAAGACAGAGGCCCAGGCCAAGAGCTTAAGGGACCTACCTTAACCTAAAAGCTGTTTGCCTCATCTTCTCTCATTGGTCACCCCAGCCTCCCCAATGTCACCCAAAATACTTCAGGGTGTTCTCCAAAGCCGCACATCAGCCTCTCTCTGGGAACACCCCTTCTTCCAGTCCACTTTTTGGAAAGAACATGCGATTTTGCTTACATTGGCTCAGAACCCTTTCTAGCACTCAGAGCCAATGGCTGACTGAGTTCCCTGAACCCCGCAAGGCTCTTCCCGCCTACCTTTCCAGGTCACCATCCCCTTAGCCCCCATCTCAGCCCCAGTGCTTCTTCTGCCAATATGTTTCCCTGATCCCAAACCAGCCAAGCTCTTTCACACGATTCTGTGGGAGTCGATTCCCACGCAATGTCCTGCCCACTGTCCAGAGCCCAGCACTCAGTGAGGGAACAGCAGGCATGTCCTGGGAACATTGCAATCACGTCTCCATCCATGCGGCCCTCCCCAGCAGTCCTGGGCGCAGCCCCCTCTTAAGTGCATTATAAACTGGTAGCAAACTCAGATTCTGAACCCACATCTTGTTGATTCGATGCCCATGATTTTTCTCAAGTCTTGAGGAGTCTTGCTGGACAACTGGGACCTAGTCATACAGACAGGTAAAGGAGACAGGGTCCAAGCAGAGGGACTCCACATGAGCAAAAGCATGTCTACAGAAGGCTGCCAGCAGGTACAGGAAATGCAAAAGCTCTATGGGCTGGCACACGGTTTTGAGAACAGAGACCAGGAATTCAGAGCTCCCTCTGGAGCTACAGCATCACTGCATGCCAGCCTGTGCATCTTTGTGGATGACAGCAAGCCATGAACTTAACCTGCCCTCCATGCCAGAGACGGTCACCAGCTGCTCCGTCCCCGGAACAGCTGCAGCCTGTTTAGACCTTTTAGCAGATGCTCGCATATCACCAGCAGGCCCAGAATGAACAAACAAGCAGCAAATGCAGGGCACACCCAGGATGCTTCTCTGGAAAACAGAGTCCGGGTTAGCATTAGCAAGTCCCATCTCCTTAGGACCTAAGGGAGAATAACATCTGGCTTCTGGCACAATCGATCCTATGTGGACTTGAAAGGAAGAAGACGAGGGCCCGAAAGGGAGTCCTTGAAAATAAACCTCACTCACGACTTTATCCCAAATCCTCAGCCTTCCTCCAGGAAGCCTTCCAGAGTTTAAGACGGCAGTTGAGCTCCCCGGCCATTCAGCCCAAAGGTGCCCCTCCCACGCTTTCTCCTCTCACCCGCTGCCCATGCACCCCTTTCCCACACCGCAGAAGAGAGCACTGCCTGACTTTTACAACCGCTCCAAGCCATCCTGTTAATCCCCAGCCTTCAGCATCTCCCACTGGTCCATGGACACTGCAGCTTCTCCTGGATTATAGCCTCCTAAGAGGGCTGAGACAGGCCCACTTCACCCCTTGGGGTGGCAGCCAGCGTGCACAGGCAGGCACCTAATGCCCACTGAGGCTTGAAAGCCTTTCAGGTTCTGGTGAAGTATTGGCTAATCCAAAAACAACCAACATTGCCTTGGGGCCTACTGTGCACCAGACGTGGAGAAGAACACAAGATGGTGGGAAATGGAGTTCATCACCTAATTAGTCAACCAGACTTCAGCTCATAAAGAATCATAGCCATGTAAATAGCATCGCATAGACAAAGGAAGGCTGAGAGAGGCTGTTGGAAGGACAGCAGGAGCTTGGGCACCACTTGAATGATGCAAAGAGAAGCTCTGAGCCTTCAGGAGAGGGGAGAGCCATGCTGGTTATGAGGCTGGGAAAGGAGACTTCACAGAGCCAGGGGAGGATCTTAGAGCCAGAACACCTGCCAGATGTCGATGTGTGGAGAAGGGCAGAGCCAGTACAGCTGCAGAGCTGTGGTCAGAAGAGCAATGGCTAACACAGGAAGGCTAAGGCCAGAAAACCCACAGACCACAGCCAGATGGGTCTGTGATTCGCCCAGCCATCACTGTGTGGCCCAAAGATTCACAGCTCTTTGTACCCGTGTGTGTGTGTGTGTGTGTGTGTGTCTGTGTGTCTGTGTGTGTCTGTGTATGTGTGTGTCTGTGTGTGTCTGTGTATGTGTACGCGTGTGCAGAGACACATGCAACATACACATGCTAATGTGCTACCACTGGCCACGAGGATTATGTAAATGAGGTTGGGCCTTTTCTGCCATGGGAACTAGCTAGCAGGCAGCACTTGAGGCTCTCAAAGTGCAAGTAGGAGGTGCCAATCTCAACAGTGATGCTTATCTTGTTCTTGGCAACTGCCCATGGTGTCAGCCACAAAGACCACAGAAGAAGGCCCAGATAAGGAGCCCATGATGTCACGCTACCAACACCTTCCTAGCATCATTTAGCAAGGTCCACGCTTGGAGTCATCCCCGTGTTCTGGGAGATTAGGTTGTAGCTCTACCTAACACCTCCAACCTTCTGTCTCTGACACCCAGGAGCCAGTGAGGCTACAGTGCTTGCTCAACAGCCTCGTTATGAGCTGTGGACATTAGAGCGTGCCCAAGCTCACCACAGCATTGAGGAAAGTTGACTCTGCTGTCTTCATAGCCGAGGACTTTGAGGGGCTTTCTTCCCCTCTCTAGGAATCAACTTGATCATCTACACATGGTGGTCTTGGACTCTGATCTTCAGAACAAGCATTTTCTATAGCCTTAAGATCCAAGGGAACCGTAACGTTCCAATAGACCCAGCAATGGTGCCAGAGTTCACCTGGGCCCCGGCACAACCTGCTCGTTTCTGCGGGGAAGGCTGGCCAGCCGGCTGTGTCTACAGAGGGAGTCATCTGTGGTAAGAGCTCAGGGACTAGCACACGTAATCCCGTCACCATGCCAACAGGTGGGCTCTGTTTTGAAACTGATTTGGGAAGCAAGGTCAAATGGCCCCACCCCAGACTTGGGCCTCCTCGAGGCGTGTCTGCGGACTAGGGAGTCTCCAGGCCCAGCCACTTAAGAGTTCAACTGTGTAGACTCCTAAGGGCCAGCTAACATCCTGCTGATATTCCCTCAGCTCTCTCAGCCCCATGCCCCAGAAGACAGAGAGGAATTGCTGGGAGCAGTGTAAGGCTCGGAGCCCGATAAAGGACATGAGTAAGTCATTCATAATGGAAGAAATACAAAATGGCTACTAGTACTCAAATAAATGTAAACAGGCCCAATAGCCTATGATCTTCTCCCACAGCAGACCTCTTAATCCACAATTTCCATAGTTGCAGAGACTCACAAGCAACCAAAGTCTGGAAACATTAAATGGAAAATTCCAGAGATAAACAATTCCAAACATTGTAAACTGCGTGCCACTTCATTCTCGGCGGCGTGTAGATGTCCCACGCTGTCTCACCTGGCACATGGATCCTTTTTTGTCCGTTGTATCCACAAAGCATACCCTACTCACCCATCATCACGTAAGTAGCCATCTTAGCATCAGACCAACTGTAGAGGTGTCCTGCCTCGGGCACAAGAATAATGGTGCTGGCAGTCACATTTCCCAAAGAGAAGGAGTGGGAGAAATTCCTTTAAGTGAAAAACTAAAAGCACTAAAGTTATTTTGAGTGTGAGGGAGTCCATATTCCATATTCCTTATGATGGTATAATTCTTCTACTTTATTATTAGTTGTTGTTAATCTTTTACCAGAACTAATTTATAAATTAAATCTTGAGCTGGAGAAGAAGTTCAGCAGTGAAGACCAAGCATTGCTCTTGCAGAAGACCCTAGTTTGAGTCCCAGAATGAATCCTGGGCAGCTCACAACTGCCAGTAGCTCCAGCTCTGTGGGATCTGACGCCCTCTTCTGGCCTCCATGGGTACCTGCACTCACATGCACATACCCACAGATAAACATATAATTAAAAATAGTAAAATAGTAAACTTTATCCACATCTACATATATAAAGGGTCTGGTGCTATCCACTGTTTTAAGCATCCAGTAGGTAGCTCATGGTAAGAGAACGCCCATTCTCATTATTTTTCTTCATGGTAAGAGAACTATCATCCCAGATTGGTGATGAAAAAAGATTAACAAACCCAGATTGGTCAGGATTATGGGGAAACAGGGATTCTCCTTCAATGCCAGTGCCTTGTGTTGGAGGTAATTTGGTATGATTTTCAAAATGACAAATATACAAAGCCTGGCAAAGGATGCATCTACAAAGATGTTTGCAGATGTCTGCTCACAATAAAGAAAAGTCATAGACAGAAACCTAAATGTGCATGACAGAAAGCTGCCCCGAGCAGCTGTGGCAGTCACAGAACACCATCACCCTGCCCAGCAGCTGTGGAGCTTCTAGGCTGGGGCAATGGGGGCACTACATCTCCATGGCTGAACATAT
>JAMJFZ010001005.1:3965000-3970000 GCA_026225945.1 Cricetomys ansorgei
AGGTCATCAGGCTGGGAGGGCAGAAGTAGAGAGGTCCATTTCTGTCTATTCCCCGTGAGTCTTCTTCCTCTCTGGGCTTAGATAACTTGTCTCTAAGCTAAGACAGTCTAAAGCTGTTTCTCAAGCCCGCTGGATATGACGCTAGTACTTGTTCAGCTACAGGGCAGCAGAGCCCTCCAGCCAAGGTTTGCAATGGACAGAGACTCACAGGTATATGAAAAGAGGCACTCACCTCAGCTCAAAGCAGGCTGCCAAGGCCCATGCAGAACAGTCTCACCCCTCCCTGTTCAGTGTTTCACAATCCACAGAGCTTCCTTGATCCCTTCACATCCCACGCCATGCCCTCGGCCTGCTCCCTCCCTCCATAGCCTGCTGCCTGAGCCTCACATGGCTGTCTGTGATCCCCAAGACTCTCCTACTTGGCACCAAAGATATGGGACTGAGTGCAGCCTGCAATAGCAGAAGTCATGTCCCACCTGGCATCTCTGAAAATGTAAAAACAACCTCACTTCCCCAGGGGACCCACTCGGCCGAGGACCACTGGGGAGCCGCAGACCGAGTCTCTGGGGTGGGTACGGAATCTGCATGCTTAACCAGGGCGGGATTGTATGAAGACATTGACGAGACCCACCACTCAGGACAATACCCGTGGCCTCTCCCCCACCCCCACCCCAACCCCCACCCCACAACTTTTCCCACTTCCTATCTCTTCCTCTTCTATACACAGAAGCCCAAACCTACAGCAGAAGGAAGCTCCACAGGCCATGTGTTTCCTTGTAAACTGTACTAATGCTTTTTTAACTAATCAGACGATAAGAAACAGTCAACCTGCACCTTGAGCTGCTTCTTATACCACCAGGAACTGCAGTATCTTACTGCACATGGGTCTAGAAAGTACATTCTAACCCTCTCAGGAACCACCCTTCTGCCCATTGAGAGCCACTCTAGAGTTAGGTCAGTAAATACAGAAAATACAGGAGCCAGCATCCAACAGGTGACTTCACACTGGTGAGATTTTAAAACGTTAGTGAATGTTCCAGGCCACGACTGTGACACTGGGATCACGCAAGGCTTTTAATCCATGGTGATGGGCGCTGAGGCTTCCCTCTCAGACCGCAACCAAACACCCCTGGCCCACTCCAGCTCAGAACAGCTCCTCAGGGCTCCGCCCCCTGCAGCTGATCGCCACAGGGGTGCATTTCCACATCCTGTCTTCTTTGGTGTGTAGAGTTAATGGTTTTAATTAGTAGTGTGATTCCTTATAAAAATCCCGATGGTGTGAGAGTGGGAGTGTGGACTGGTGCGCTCTGCGGGGCCAGGTGGCACAGTCCCTTCTTCCCAGCCCCCACCATCTGATAGCCCCCTGGAAGTCACTGAGTACTGAACAGCTGGCACAATCCAGTTCTACCTGAGTAGCCAGTGGCCCCCGGGGGCTGCGTGGTCCACAGCAATGCCGTCCCTGACAGTCACCCCTTCCCATCCTAAGCAGCTTTGCTTCTGATGCCTGGTGATATTTGGCTTGTCGAAATACTGGTATGCCTCACTGCTCCTTGCAGCTCATTCTCTCCGGGATCCAGCCCTCTCTGCGGTCGCAGGCACTCTCCTATTTGACCGCTGAGCATTCTTGGAACCTCTTGCTGGCCTTCCCACAAGCCCTCTGTTTCCTGTCTTTTCTGTCTTCCTTCCTGTCTTTCCAGTCACTACACAGACTGCCCCCACTGGAAGTCTTCTATACCTTTGCTTTGCAGGACCCTTTACCATATGCCAAGATAGTCCCAAGGTCCCCTCCTCCGTAAAGCCCTCCCTGATGTTCCCTGCTGGAACCAAGGCTTGACTGCTCCCTCTTGTACCTATAATGTGCCATGAGGAGTCATTTTCCCCATGTCTGACCCATTGGATAGACCCTGAGCTCCATGGGCAGAGACTAAATCTCATGCACTTGACTCTTCCACAGACTCTACTACATGAGAAAATTTGTAATAGATATATAAACCAGTCAAGGATGGTGTGTAGATAAATGGAGCGTGAAGTCACTTGAACTGCAGAAGATGCACAGTTAAGGACCCTCCTAGAAGACATGAAACGCCAAGACCGTGATTGTGATGAAAAGGTAAGCTGGAGCTCCCAGGCGTGTCCCCTGAGAAGCAGCATCCAGGCAAGGCTGACAACCCGAGAAGCCCTGTAGGCGAGAGTAGAGACTGGGGAACCAGGCAGGCCCGGCTCAGAGGAGTCTGAAATCACTGACCGCAGAGTCACCAATCTGATTTCTCAACCGAACAAAACTGGACTTGACCTCATCTCACCGTAGCCCGAGACGTCTGCCTGAAGTGAGCCCATTTACCTTACCTCTGCAGAAACCACTCCTCTTGTCCTCTGAGGGTCATTCAAAAAGCCATGTGCTCCATGAAGCCGGTGACAGACAAGGACTATGTAAGAGCTCAGAAAATTAAATACCAAAAAATAAAAAAAAGGGACTGACAAAAAGATTCACCTTGTTTTCTCAGTAAAGAAATCATTTACCCAGAGTGCACTGTAAAATAAAAGATATAACAGATAAAAGGGTTTCTTCAACATTATTTATGCTTGCTTATCTGAGATCTGTATGAAGACCTACTGTGTGCTGAGCACTGACTGCTTAGACGTCGGCCAAATAGGTAAGGGAATCAGGGCAGAACATTTGTCATAGTTCCTTTTCTATAACACCATGAGTACGGCAACTCATGAAAGAAAGCATTTATTTTGGGGCCCACAGTTCCAGAGGGTTAGAGTCCATGACCGTCACGGTGGGGACCACAGCAGAAGGCAGGCAGGCATGGCACCGGAGCAGGAGCTGAGAGCTCACATCTGACCCACAAGTACAAGGCAGAGACTGGGAGAGCTCCCTGGGAATGGCGTGGACTTTTGAAACCCCCAGTGACACACCTCTTCCGATAAGGCCACACTTCCTAGTCCTTTCCAAACAGTTCCACCAACTGCAGACCAGGCTTTCAAATATAGGAGCCTATGAGGGTCATTCTCATTCAAACCATCACAGCATTCTAAGTTTAAAAAAGAAGGAGGAGGGGGAAGGGGAGAGGGAGGGGGAGGAGGGGGAGGGGAGGAGGAAAAGGAAAAGGAGAAGGTGGGGGGCTGCAAAGTCAAAGTTAAGAGTTCCAGGATCAGGCTGGCTGCCCTCGGTGCCTAGGAAGCCGCATGGGACTGAGTCACACGTGGTGAACTGAGCAGTGGCCACGGCTCCTGGGAGGGAAGTGGACTCTTCTCTGAGCAAGCATGGAGGCAGAATGTATAGAGCTGACGGCAGGTGCAGAGCAGGAAGGAGGACATCCTAAGCCAACACTGTCCTGTGGCCCCACTCTGCCCCCGCCCAGCAGAAGTCACAGCGAGTACCGTGAACAAGCCTGCCGTCCAAAACCCCTGGTCCTTCTGCAGCTGTCAGAGAGGACTCTCTCGGCCATGTACTGCTGAGGGGAAAACAAAATGGATCTAAAATCTCGATCAGACTCCCAGGGCAGGGTGTATTGTGTCTCATCTGCCCAAGCTGGTGCTAAGTCATAGATTGTACATAGTCTGGCTGGAGGGTGGCGCTTAAGCTGCCACGCCCACTGTGAAGTCCTATTGCACTGGACTGTTTAAACTGGACTCGTCGTGGACCGAATCATGGCTCTCCTGAAGCGTACTGGGGTAATTACACACCCCATGGATGAAACTTGTGATTTAATACCAAAGAGAAGGCGAAGTTTGGGGGCTGGGACAGCGCTTCCCCCATCAGCCACGACCAGGATCATGGATTTCTTCAAAGGAGCCTAACTTTAAACAGCAAAATTCACTTTTCTGGAGCCGGTCCCATCTCCACATGATGGCGTATCCCTTCTCTGCTTCCGAACCCCTTCAGCCTAACTTTGACTAAAAAAAAAAAAAAAAAAAAAAACAAATTCCACACTACACAGACACATGCGTATACATGCACACACACATACACGCATGCACACACAGGGGTGTGCATAGGCAAGCTGTGGCTGCCTCTTGGTCAGCACCACCTTCTGCCTGGGCTCAGCAGGTCCAGGGTGACTTGGAGACAACAGCTTTGAGGAAAAGAGTTAGAGGGAGCTAGACACATACAGGATCTACGTACGCCTCATCACAACCTCTGGGCACATCCTGCTTCTGTCGTTCTTCCCGGCACCTCGGCTTGGCCCACAGTCTCTGAGTGTGATTTTGCTTAGAAATCCTCCCTGGCCATCCCCATCCCTGCCTGGCTCTGCAAGCCCCTGTCTGATGTCTTGCAACTCCCTCCCTGTTCTGCCCAGTATCAGACAGAGCATTCCGCTGTGACATCAGCTCATGAACGGCTCAGTCTGTCCTGTCACCCATTGCCACCCCTTGTCTGGCAGACCAAAGGAAGGTCCATGAAGCAGAACGCAGAAAGGGCAGCTGGGAGGGCAGGGAGTGGAGATGGGCAAGTGGCATGAGGGCCAGTCCCCTGTAGTGGAGACTGGGCATTCCAGCTGGTACGCAGGCTGGTGAGCACTCGTGTGGAAGTGGCCGCAGAGACGAGCGTTTTCTCACCGGGGCCCGTCTCAGAGCAAAGGGCACACACCTCGGTCTCCTCTCAGCAGCTCATATCCTCCGCCAGTCTACGAGGGGAATCTCCCACGTAAAAACAGTCCTCCTTCAAGCCCCACAGTGGAGAATGAGGCTGCACCCACACTACCGGTCCCTATTCAGACCAGGGCAGGAGCCCCACGCTCAGCCATGGGAGTAAATGCCTTGTGGTCAACCCGAACACTGAGCCAAACACTCCAAGCCTCAAGCCTAGCCCAGAGCCTCACGCTGGACCTCTGGACCCTTTCTGCTCACTAGGGGCCATTTTCCTTAGGTGTGATGATTCTTTGGGGCTGTGGGGACCCAGGTCAGGGAAATAGAACTGACATACAAACACACTCACTACTCGAGCCTCTCAGACAGGGACTGTCACCCCGGAACGTACCCCCCCAACACTG
>JAMJFZ010001005.1:3975000-3985000 GCA_026225945.1 Cricetomys ansorgei
CCAGAAGAGACCTTTTCAGCGGTATAAACCTGGTAAGTATCTGATGGGTCTGAATAGAGAGAGAGATTTACACAAACAGACCGTGTGTGAAAACAATAGTGATCAACACACAGAAAACTAAGCAGTGGGCTGGAGAGGTGGCTCAGCGGTTAAGAGCACTGGCTGCTCTTCCAGAGGACCCAGGTTCGATTCCCAGCACCCACATGGCCGCTCACAACTGTTTGTAACAGATCCTGGAGATCTGACACTCACGCGCCAATGCACATAAAATAAATTATATAAAAGAAAAAAAAACTAAGCAAATAACAATATATTGTGGGAAGACAAAAAATGTGCAGCCAAACTAAAATGCTTATAGTTTAATACCACACTATCCAAATAACGTAAACCCTGAGGCTGGGGGCGTAGCTCAACACTAGAACACTTAGAGGGTACGTGTGAGACTCTGGGTTCAATCCATCGCACCACAAAAATAAATGGAGACTGAATACTGACCTATCAAAGTACCCTATGTTATAACTGTCTTACGAGTTTGGAGAGCCAGCATAGAGGCCTGTGGGAGGAAAATGTAAAAGGAGTGTGTAGTCGTGTGGTCAGAAAGAGAAATCAATGCGGAACGTAGAAATGTCGGCAAGACGGATGAACTGAGAAGTCACAAGCATGTTTGATGTAATTGTTGAACTAAATGCTAAAAATGAATCAGCTCCAATAGCTGAGATTTCTGGTCTCTGGAGAGTGGCAAAGGAGCTACAGAAGGGAGTAAGAGGGTGCAGGACTTTCTTGTTCAGAGGTACTGATGGGACGGGAGAGATGACTCAGCCAGTCAGAGCACTCGAGGACCCAATTCCAGCTCCCAACACCCTTGTCATACGGCTCACAAGCATCTCTAGCTCTAGCTACAAGGACCCAACACCTCTGCGGGCCCCCACATACATGTGGCACACACCCACATACTCACACACTTACACACACACTCACACACTCATACACACATAAATAAAAATAAATCATTTTAAGTATTATATGAGTACTTAATTCTTTATATTAATGTAAAGCTTTTGTAACAAGTAAAAACTGAATACAGAAAGCAAAAACAAATGCCCTTTCTGGAGAAGAAAAAAAAAAAAAAAAGAAAAAGCAGAAGACGGATAGCCATCTTCTGTGAGCACTCAAAAACCAGCAGGCAAGAAGCTGGACCACGCCAGGGACATAGAGGACAGAGAAGAAGGTGGTGAGTACGGATGGGAGGAAGGGGTTGGATTGAATGGCTAGGTCGGAGGCCTCTGAAGAGTCCCATCATTTCCAGTGGGGATTAAAGTGCTCCAGAACCTTCCAATCCGTCTCAAAGAGGCCTTTTCAAAATAATATGCCGTTTGCAATATTATCTGGAAAAAACTGAAATATTGGAAACATCTCAAATGTTTGTCTATAAAAGACTCAATAAGTCAATGGGGAATCATCCACAGAGTGGAACTCAAATCCGGCATCACACTGTGTATGTGCTGATGACGTGGAAAGATGCCCGAAACGCTGTGTAAAAATCACATACATAAAAACACACAGAGATTCATTGGGAAGACAGCAAACATTTATTCAAGCCAATTATTGACAATAGTTGTTTGTGATTTTTTTCTAGTTTTATGTTTTAGCTGTATGTATGATTGTGCATCTGTGTGGGCATATGCACAAATGAGTGCAGGTAGTTGCAGAGGCCAGAAGAGGCTGTCAGATCCCCTGGAGCCGGAATTACAAACAGTCGTGAGCTGCTTGCCATGGATGCTGAAAACCAAACTCCAGTGCTTTGCAAAAAGGAGGGGTACCTGTTCTTAACCACTGAGCCATCTCTCCAGCCTGGACAATGCTTGTCTTTGAAAGCACAGCAAAAGAATTTACACTTCACATATTATCCTCACTTGTTCTTCAGATATTCATTCAGCACCTAAATAGATTATATACTGTCTTGTTTGGAGTTTTCACTGTGAATATGAAGGAGGGGAATGAAGAATTACAAAACAGATAATAATCAATGCTAAAATGACCAGTTCAAATATGTTTGCATTTAAAATTAATAACAATAGGATGTTTTGGTGCCTGCATATTGCCCAGGTGCCTAGGTGAGAACTGGGTGCCTGTGTAAAGTCTGGGTGCCTGTGGGATGTTCAGGCACCTGCATGATGTCTAAAGTCTGTGTAATAACCAGGTGCCTGCATGATGGCAAGGTGTCTGTGTGTGATTGTATGTTGTTCCTGGGGCAGCTCAGCAAGGATGCCAAGGAGGCATTTTCATATCTGCCAGACCTCACTCAGCAGAGGGAACCACCATTACAACCATCCATCCTCGACCATGGAACCCCAAGCGTCTGAGCTCAGGTGCTTTTATTCTTTCAGAACTCCTCAGGTGTTCTACTGACAGCACATGTAGACCATTGCAACCATCCGCCACAGAAATCCAACACCTGCAGACAATACAAAACGCCAAGACCTGCAGCCCCTCACCCAACAGTGCATAAAATAATTATTTTATATGTAACTAAAAATAAACTTCCACAACACTTCCCCTTTTCTGTATAAAAAAAATTGTTTTACTTTTACAACACAATTTAATACTATACCAGGAAGATCATTTATAAGAGGAACAATTATGAGACTGCTAATGCACAGGACCAAATGAAACCAAACATCTATCAAGCTTTTCACAATGTCTTTGGACAGCAGAAAAACATTGCCAATGTCCCATTATCTGGAATTCACTCATGTTCTTCTGGGCTCCTCCAAAGGGCTTGGATCACTTCTCTGGCTCTGCCCTCTGCAGCACACACAATTTATCCTCCAGGCTCTGACTGGCTTCACTCCACTGCTGCTGCTGTTCTTGGTGGTTGTCCCACGGTACCGGCATCTCAAAATGTTGGAGTCTTCTGGTGCAACTGGGCTGCACTTTCACCAATAGCCTCTCCTGGGCTGTTTTCATGGTGCCAAGCCTCATCTTCTTTACATGACCCCTTCATCTGGGCCTTCAACTACAACTGAGGCTACAATCTTTGCCAATGGCCTCTCCTGGTCTCTTACAGTTCCAAGCCTCAGTTGCTCTCCATGACCCCTTCATGCCTTCAAACCAGTAACCCCTGGGTGACTCTTTGAGTACCAAGTTCAGCCACCAGCATGAGACACAACCTCAGTCAGTTCTGGAAAACAGCTTCTGTGTGCTGACCCTGAGGAAACATTTTCCAGGTTTTAAGATAGGGTCTGGCTTGCTGGAAAAATGACTGGTCACTTTGTCTGCAGAACGGGTCCCCTTGTGGGATGGAGTTCTCATCACCATTACCAGTATCTGGATTGCTTCTTTCTCTTAGTCAGGTTTGCAGAAAAAAAAAAAAACTGTTCAGTTTAACTATGTGGCTTTTTGGCTCCAAGCTATGGCTTCCACAGCAGCAGGGGGTCCTGGTCCCACGGAAAGAATTTCCAGTTGAAACATTCTAGTGATGTGGTGTTTTTTTTCACCACCACTATAGGGAAACATACACCCTTCTTCATAGACCTCAAACACAAGGCCTTCTTGGGCTTCACACACACAGAAAGCCATCAACAAACTCAGTTTATAGAACAGTATGTTCTGGTTTCTGTTTTCCATGCCCTGGCTGTTGCCGATGGCAGCGACAGGATGGAACATTGGGTCCATGACCAGGAAAAGTGGTGAGAACCTTGATTCTTCCCTGCTCACAGCTGAGTTCTGTTTTCATCATAAAAATTCATCCAAAACATTTGTCTGGCTTCTTCCTCATTTACAACTCTCTCTTATGGAGCTTTTCTTTTATTAATATCTTAATCTCTGTCCTCTGGGAACTGCTCTGAACATACTTTATCAGACTCTGTGAGGTCTGGAGTTTCTTTTTCATTCTTCCTTGTTTCCACCTTGGATTAGCTAGTGTGATATCATGCCCCACATTGGGCACCATTTGTAGTTGTACACTGCTGCTGGGGCAATTCAGCAAGGATGCCAAGGAGGCATTTTCATATCTGCCAGACCTCAACAGAGAGAACCACCGTCATGGTCAATGCCATCCTTGACCATGGAACCCTGAGTGTCTGAGCTCAAGTGTTTTTATTCTTTCAGAACGCCTCAGGTATTCTACTGATAGCACATGTAGATTATTAGCAATCAAACATCCCCCATTATATATAACTAAAAATAAACTTCTACAACATCTGTTGGATGGCTGGAAGCCTTCATGATGTCCGGGTGCCTGCTTGATGTTCAGATGTCTGAAGGATGTCCAGGTGCCTATAGGATGTCCTGACACCTGTGGGATGTCTTGGTGCCTGTGTGATAACTAAGTGCCTGCATGATGTCTGGGAGCCTCTATTCCTGAATAATGTCCAAGTGCCTGAGAGATGGTGGGATGCCTGCAAGATGGCCAGATACCTGTGTGATGTTCATTTTCTCTGGGATGCCTGGGTGTCTGTGGGATACCCAGGTGCCTGTGGGATACCCAAGTGACACAAGAAGGCCAGGTATCTGAGGGATGTCTTGGTGCCTGCATGATGTCCAGATGCTTGCATGTTTGGGTGGTAGGGCCCAACTTCAGGTTGAACTTCTTGATTTCAGGCTAATGTAGGTCAGTTGAATGTTTAGGATTGGAGCAGCCTACTGCCTCCAAAAACCATGGTGATCCCCAACACACAGACTGATCTTCATTTCAGTATTTTTTTCTTTTTCTCTTTTTTCTTGAGGGCATGGGGGTGGGAGGACAGTCTATGAAATTCAAGTAATTAATAAAAGTATTATGAAAAAATTCATCATCAGATCGAACCCTCCAGTTCTATGAGCTAAGTAAACACTTTTTCTTTATAAAGTAGTAATAATAATACTAATAGTAATAATAATAATAAGTGCCAGGCATGTTGTCACACACCTTTAATCCCAAAGCTCTGGGGGCAGAGGCAGGTAGATCTCTGTGAGTTCAAGGCCAAACTGGTGTGCACAGTTCCGTCAAGTCAGGGGGGTGTTTAATCAACCATAATTTAAAAAATAAAATATAAAAAGGTTCACTGATAGACATGCAGAGATGGCTCCACCGTGAAGAGCACGCGCTGTTGCAGAGGACCTTGGTTTAGTTCCCAGCATTTACATAGCAGTTCCTAACTGTCTGTAACTCCAGCTTTAGGGAGAGCTGACGCCCTCTTCTGGTCTCCTCGGGCATTACATGCATGTGTGCACATACAGACATACATATAAACACTTGTGCATACGAAATAAAAATAAACCTTTTTTAGGAAAGGAAAAGTTTATTGGTAAAAGACTGACTCAAATATATGAAGGTGCTGTTGTTCTGGTGTGAGAAGTTGCCCAGGTTACATTAAGTGGAAAATTGCTGCTCAGATTAAGAAAGCCATGAGTCTATTTACCTTAAACTGCTACATGCATTCATATACAGACAATACAAGTCTGTAAGGATGCCTTCCTAGAACCACAGTTCAGGGAATGATGTGTGGTTCAGAGACCGCGCGCTTGTCTAACACACGTGAGGCTCTGGGTTTGAATCACACACTCACACACAGCACGCCCAGGGAATCTGTGCGGAGGAATTTACCCCGAGGAACAAATATATAAACAAATAGTATATAAACACAGCGTGCTTCCCACTCCACAGTGTTTGTAAATAGAAAGGTGAACAGAGGCCCGGCCCTGAGGGTGCTCGCTGTGGTGTCGAGGAAAGTCAAAGGCTGAACTCACCAGTGTTTCCATCCACAGAGGACAGCGCCAACACTGTGGAAGAGAGTTCTGTGACAGCCACAGGCGGTCACAATGACGTCAGACGGTATCACGTAACACCGGTCCGTCTTGTTTTGTATACAGAGCTGACAAAAATACCTATTGCAAGAGAGTTTCTTACTTTATATTTCCTGACTTTCTACAGTACCTCCTTTTTAATAAGGAGAACCCCTTTTCTTACAACTCTAAAGGCCTAAATGACAGGTTTGCGTCTATAAATGAATGGTCAGGCTGGGTGTGGTGACTCTTACCTGAAATCCCAGCAGAGGCAGGAGAGTTACAGGTTTGAGGTCATTCCATCAAGAATTCCAAGCCAGCCTGGGTATCTCTGAGTTTACTTTCTGTTACTGCAATGAACACCAAGACCAAAAGCAATCTGAGGAGGAAAGGGTTTGTTTTAACATACAGCTTGTAATCCATCTTGAAGGGAAGTCAGGGCAGGAACACAGAGGCAGGATCTGAAGCAGAACCGTGGAGAAGCACATGGAAAGCACCGGCTCTCTCCCTATGGCTTGCCTGGCTACCTTTCCTATACCTCCCAGGACCACCTGCCCAGGGGTGGAGTTGTCTGTGGTGGACTCAGGTCTCCCATGTCAGGCACTAATCAAGAAAATGGCCCACAGACTTGTGGATAGGCCAGTCTGGTGGAGGCCTTTCCTCAGTTGAGAGTCTCCGTTCCCTGATGACTCTAGCTCGTATCAAGTTGATAACATAAAATAATAATAATGTAAAATAATAACCAGCACCCTGGACTATAGAGACAGCGGCAGGCCAATCCGGGCCGGGTAGAGGGGAGGCGGGGAGGATGGCCTGGTAGTCTCAGAAGTCATCAGGTGAAAAGAAATCAGTTGTGGAATGCAGTCAGACCTGGCTCCCTGCCAGCGTGTCCCCCAGCCCCCAAGGAGTGAAGGACTGTGCCCTGGCTTTGACAGTGGGGTGCGGTCCACACCTGGATGTGGTCTCCAAACATAGGCACCAAATCGCAGAAGTCCCTGCATAGGCTGCCATAGGCCGTCCAAGAGGCCAGAGGCCAGGCCGGGCGTGAGACTGTGAACAAACAAACAAAAAACAGAACTGTAGCGCCTTACATCAAGGACTCCAGCCGCCCCTCTCTGACCTGCTGGGACCCTGCAAGAGTCTGTCTGTCTCTACTGTGAGGGAGCCCATGCTACCTCCCAAACAACCGTGTGAGATGTCTGCCAAGCCCGGGGCACTGACAGAGCGCTGGGTGTATGTGAGGCCATGCCCTCGTCCAGTCCGCAGCAGACTCACAAAGCCCAAGCAGACACCTGGAGATGGCCCAGGAATGTGCTGAGGGGTGTTTCCAGCCACCCCTCTCCTACCCTCACACCATGCCCACCCCACTCCCACCACCTCTCAGAGAACCCATCTACACACCTGCTGCCCCCTCCCTGCCACATCTTTCAAGGAAGTCAGAGTCCCAAAGAAAAGCAAACCCCCTGGGCGGCTGCTGGGAGCAACAGTAGCCGTACTGTCCCGGTTATGAGAATCCCTCTGCAAAGAAAGTTTCACAAAGAGAATGGCAAAGGGAGGGGGGGGTTATAACAACAGAAAGGCAGAGCAAACCATTTCAAGTCCTGACACAGGCAAACTGGTTCTGAAAGTCACCTGTCTCTGAGCAGGAACGCAAAGCTCTGTCCTGTCATGCCACACAGCTGGGCCACTGTGCGCTGCCAACTGCCTTATGTAAGCTCGTGAAAAACCCCATTCGTTTGAGTTCCCTGTTTGTGCAAATAGTGTCAGGGGACATCCGAGCACCCTGGCCATCCATCATCACGGAACACTTCCCAGGCTGGTTGTGACTCACGCTGGGCAGAACCCACACCGTGTTCGGCAGGTAGCTTCTGTCAGCTTGTGAATACCTCCTCTCCATTTATCAAGTCCACAATGGCTCCACGAACAATGATGAAGCCCTGAGCAGCCAGGAGCAGACGAAAAGGCCAGGGGGACTGAGGGGATGCTGGTGTCTGCTTCCATCTCTCAGCCCGAGCACAGCAGTTCCTTGGACAGCATGTCTGCTCTGCAGAGGAGAACAGAGCCTTCTCCCAGGAAACAATCATGCTGACACAGATCAACGACCAAAGAGAGACGAGAAGTCTTGAGGACCTTAGTCTCTGCTTCCACAGCTTTTATAGTAATGGACCCAAGACCAACAGTCAAGTTTATAAATGTGAGGGTATAGGAGGGTCTGGCTCAAAGTCTGTAGAGACTCCCAAGGTCAACAGGTCACAGAAGACCCAGTGTGCTTAGACCAGTTTTCCATCAGTTATTTAACCTCAAACAGGAATTCCTTTCTAGATACCCACCTCAAAAAGAAAATGGTGGGTGCACACTGGCGGTGTCACTCACAAGTAGAGAACTCGAATGGCGTTCATTATGCCCCGGGTTCAAGTCCACACACTACCATCTCTTCTCCAGAAAAGAGAAAAGAAAATGCAAACACATCCCAGCACCGGTCCCCACGGACTAGGAGGGCTCAGGGCACGTACCACATCCAGCTCCGCTCTGTGCTCTGCGTGTGGTTTACTCGGCTTCACTCGCAATACGTTGGCTTAGCTCCGGGAGAAAACAAACAACTTCCACTGGCATCCCTGAAAATGACTTACACGTTCTCAGTTACAGAAATGATCTCAGGGGAGCCAAGCGTGTGAGACACTGAAATTTTATGCTTTAAGTGATCACCACACACTTCTCCTTGCTAGTTATGTACGTGAACAAATATAGACACGTTTAGACATTCATAACCAAGGAAGACACTCCAGCTGGCACTAACATGAGCCATTGATGCTAACACCACCCAAAGACTTACAACAATATTCTCTGGGGGGTGGAGACCACCACGGCTAATCAAAATGCAGAGAGCCCGTGACTGGGCTCTTGCATCTACAGTGCAACCCCTGGGACAATTGTGGAAGAGGCGTAAAGAGTGTAAGAACCAGGGTGCCCACTGCTACATAATGTCTTCTAGACACGACAGGAACGCTGCACCCATGACATCTCAACAATACAGCTGCCTAAACCAGACCTGCACATGACAGCACCAGTTGACACGCCAACAGAGGGGAAATTTCACAAGGCCCCACCCCTAAAACAAGAGCTCCAGGCAATCAATGGCTGCTGAGAGAGAGCCAATCAGTGCTCTCCAGGGATAAGCCTCCTGATAGGTTATCCAGTTCCAAGTGGCCCACCCTAAATACGTGTACATATCAGCAACACTAAGTGGACTCAGTAACTTGTGTTAAAACAGCAATGATCTAAGAAGAGGTCATGAATTTAAGGGAGGGTGCGGGAACACAGCGGGGAGTTGGAGGAGAAGAGGGAGGGGCATAAATGATGTTAATAAAGTATCCGTGTGCATGAAATCCTCAACAAAAAAAAGTAAAAATTTTAAAATCCTCAACACAAAAGCCTTTAATCCCAGCAGTCAGGCACATGTCTGTGACTTTCAAGCCAGCCTGGGCTACAGAGTGAGACCCTGCCTCAAGGTAAAATGTTTATATGTTTTTTTAAATTTTTGACATGGTTTTCACTAAATTATCACCCTTAAAAAGCAGCAATATTGCTTCTTCAAGACTCCAGGGAGCGGCACCAGGGTCTACTTATTGAAAACAGTCTTTTTCCCGCCCCTTCCTGAGAGGCAGGACTTCCAGGAAGAGTTTCCTATTCTGACAGGGCAGACATGAAATAAGCTCGGACATCCTTGAAGAATCATGTCCCTCTTTGTCGAGTATGTCTCTGAGCCAGATGCTGTCCCAGCGGCTGGAAAGCAGCCGTGAGCAAAACACAGCAGAGTGGGCAGAGCACCACGGCAGGGAGCAGAGTCTGCTGGGGTTTTACTTGTACGCGCACATAGGTATGAAGTCAAGCAGTGGTGGCACACACATTTAATCCCAGCACCTGGGAAGCAGAGGCAGGAGGATCTCTGTGAGTTCAAGGCCAGCTTGGTCCACAAAGTCAGTTCCAGGACACAGTCACAACAGAGAAACCCTGTCTTGAAAAAAACAAAACAAAACGCCAGGTATGCCAGTAGTGACTTCAGTACTGTACATTCGAGGGCAGGGGCAGAGATGTAGGTCACTGGTCAGCAGGACAGCCAATCAGTGAGCCCTAGATTCCAAGAGAGACTCTGCCTCAGAGAAATAAGGTGGAGAGCAGAGGACACCTGATGCTAACCTCTGACCCCCACATACATGAATACAGGTTGTAATAA